>PVKP010002500.1:56062-122953 GCA_004027715.1 Plecturocebus donacophilus | reverse complement strand
GCATCAAAAATTCGCCTGCAATTGCGGCATCCACTCGCTCTCTGCACTTTCACTGGGAGCTACAATCCTGAGCTGCTGCTACGTGGCCATCTTGAATCTCTCTCCGCCCGGTGATGAAGTTTTTCTGTTTCTTAGTTTTCCTTTGGTGGATGCTCGTTCCCCACAGAACCGGACCTTCCCGGGTTCACTGTGCTTGCTGTGAAACTCTCAGTCCTCACAGCTTCCAATTGCTGTTTTCCTTGTGGGGATGGGACCTGCTGAGCCCCGTCCATCCCGTATGTTCCGCACCGGGAAGCGCCGCGCTGGGGTGCTGGCAAAACAGCCGTGCCGGCCAAAAGAGTCGCGCTGGAGACCCCTGTGTCTCCTCTGCTGGGAATCTGGTCTGCGGGCAACAAAAATTCGTCGGAAAGTGCGGCGTCCACTCGTTCTCTGCGCTTTCACTGGGAGCTACATTCCTGAGCTGTTGCTAATCGGCCATCTTGGATCTCTCTCGGTGTGGATTTTATTTCTTTATTGTTTTCTCATGCCTCAATTTTGTTCCAAAAAATCTAATGCGTTAACAGGTACAATATTTTTACTGGCTTTAGGAAAAGAATGTCTGAAGTGACTACTGGCCCTTTGTATTGGCAAGAGAACCGATTTTTTTCTGTCTAAGGATATGCTTCGTGGTCCTGTATGAAAGGAGTTACAGTGATTCTGTTTGGCTCCTATAAAAATACAGCACTTCCAACTTAATGTCAGTTAAACTGTGTTATGACTCTCCCTTTTCCTAAACAAAATCCAAATTCTTTACCTTTTATTAAGTTAATTAGTTGTAAATGTTCCTTAAATGGAGTTAACCATGCAAGGAAGGAGGGACATTTTCAAATTTACTAATCCTCCCACTTTCACCTTCAAATATGTGATGGCAATCTTAAGGGGACAATGGTTAAAATATCCATAAGCATTCTGCACATATAATTCTTTTAATTCCTTCTTGAAGTCTAATTTGGCAGTTCTCAAGCTTAACTGTGCATAAGAATTATTATCCAGAATTTTACATATAAACAATCTGTAACACTATATTTTCATGATAAAAATGGTAAGTATTCTGACTATATAATCTAACTGTATAATACAATGCTGTTTGACTCAGGAAATTAGCCTTATCAGGAAAAGAATCCCAGAGTCTGCAAACAAGGGTAGCTTCTTGATATGTCTTTCTTACCAAACTGCCACCTTCCAGAAAGGAAGAGGGACAATGCAGGTCTACGTCTCTTAAGCCAGCCCAATATAGAAATGTTCCCATCACTCATTAGCCAGCAAACTCTCAACCACTGCATGCCATCTTCCTTCCCCAACCCCACCCCCATTATTCAGTATGTACACGAAAGGAAGGGTCAACACTTGCTCAGTAGATTTTATTACGTATCAAATAGACTCAAAGAGGTCTAAGTGGAGATAGTACCTGTGCAGTATTATAGGAGTTTGTGAAGTTTTTTTTAGGTACAGTATCATTACATATGTGAACATTGGTCTGTTGAAATATTCTTCACTTTAATTTGAAGACTGCTGGTCTGGGGATTGGATCATAAAAACACAAGCCAATAGTTAGAGAGGGGATTTTCCTGGCTCTTAGAGCTAATGAGGGCCTAGGCTAAGGGAAGAACAGAGAAGATGGAGAGAAAGTTAAGGAGTCAGGGCAGATTAATTTGGGTAACTGGTTTGATAGATGGTAGTGGGAGCAGAGGGACAGAATAGGTGATTCCCAGCTTTCTGGCTTAGGTGACTCTGGGAATACCTCTGTTGAGATCCTAGATGGAGCATAATGATAGACCTATGATAGACAGATCCTATGGCATAATGATAGACCAAACCACCCTGAATATAAAGCAAAACCACAGCCGGGTGTGGTGGCTCATGCCCGTAATCCCAGCACTTTGGGAGCCCCAGGCAGGTGGATCACAAAGTCAAGAGTTCAAGACCAAGCCTGGCTAAAATACAAAAATTTGCCAGGCTCAGTGGCAGGTACCTGTAATCCCAGCTACTCGGGAGGCTGAGACAGGAGAGCTGCTTGAACCCGGGAGGTGGAGGTTGAAGTGAGCCGAGGTTGTGCCACTGCTCTGTAGTCTGGGCAGCAGAGCAAGACTCCATCTCAAATAAATAAAGAAATAAACAAACAAATACAAAATAAAGCAAACCTCTTACTTGTGAAGTCATTGGTTTCCAAGTTCCTGAGACAAGTAACATATTTTGGTTGGGAAAGCTTCTTGGAGAGATTACTAATATATACAAATTAAAGGCATTTTCTAATCTGCAGGAAAGAGAATGAATTTCCTGTTTGATATGGTAATTTTGAGACTGCCAAGTCTCAAGGTTTAAAAGGAGAGAAGAGGTGAACATTCTAGTACATAGTGAAATGCTTTTCGAGGGAATTTATAACTTAGAAATGTTAGTTAAATCTATGGGGGTGGAACAAGACTTTCTTCACCAAAACAAACATAGCCAGCACTGCAAAGAAAAGATGATTCACAAATTAGGAAGCACAAGGTCACTGCTTTTTTGATAACACTGTGGACTCCTGGAAATTTAGTTCTGTTGTTTCCACAAAAGGCAGGTATCAAAATGAACCTGGAGCAGAGAATGTGCTTAATCAACCCCTATAGCATTTGTGGCACACCCGTAAGTGATAATCACCACTTCTATCACATTAGGTAGAAATTCCACAAATATTCAGAAATATATGTCTCTCTATAATTAGCACGGAGTACATGTTATTTGAAATGAGAATTGCAATCAATTCTTGATTATATACTCACAGATTACACACATTGTGGCTTACTCTGCTACAATAAATACTTTCGTTTTTTACATTTAACTGACTTGTTGACACATAATACTCCATTTAGACTTAGTTTGCTTCCTGGCTGAAGTGACCCACAAATCTTCTAGGTGCCCCCTCCCAAAAGCTCTCTATAGACCAAAATATAGTATTGCCTCAGAAAACCTTGAAATGAAAAAGTTAGAAGGTTCAAATAATCAGCCAAGTATTATTAACAAATTTTATTTTTAAGAGTTTGAGTGGACACAGGACCTTACTGATAAGTTGAAAAGACATTAAAGAAATCTTACAGAGTGGATGAAGTTGACCTCCTAAGCCAAGAAAAATGACCATTCTTGAACTCTGTATGTATCAATTCTCTCTGTTCATAAGAATTTTCTACATACATGCCTACATCCACATGCATACTTTAATTACAACAGTTTCTTTTATTTATTATCTTTATTTTATTTATTTATTTATTTATTTATTGAGATGGAGCTTCGCTCACGTTGCCCAAGCTGGATTGCAAATGGAGTGATCTCAGCTCCCTACAACCTCCACCTCCCAGGTTCAAGTGATTCTCCTGCCTCAGCCTCCTGTTAGCTGGGATTACAGGTGCCCACCACCACATCCAGCTAATTTTTTTGTATTTTTAGTAGAGATGGGGTTTTGTCATGTTGGCCAGGCTAGTCTCAAACCCCTGACTTCAGGTGATCTGCCCACTTTGGTCTCCCAAAGTGCTGGGATTACAGGTGCAAGCCACCACGCCCAGCAACTGTTTCTTCTAAAGTCCATAAATTCTATAATTGTGGGGTATCACTTGTTAAGGCTGTTATTGAGCTCAAGGCCTGACACTCTGTAAGATTTTGGCATTGACAAACATGATTGTATCTTTTGCCTTCCTTCCTTACATTTAGTAAAGAGAAGGTTTCAGTTCATTTTTACATGCCTTGATATGTATGACAACAGAAACTGATTTATACTTATACATTCCAATTCTGGGATCCAATTCAGAAAGGACCTGTGTAATGAGGAGTCCATAACATACCTACAAATACACGAGTTTTCTTTCAGTTTGTACTATATGGTTTCTTTTGCAGTCTGATAAATAACTATAATGTGTAGACTAGACAAATAACCTTTAAAATGCTTTTTTTTTCTTGTCACTTTAAGCGCACAGAAGAAATCTTCCCCTTACTTTCTTATTACTTTGTATTTTCAGTGTATGGTTCTCTTACAAGAATATGGCTGCTTTCTTAAAAGCTCATCTCATTCTATAATATGTAATACAGCACTTATGATGTTCTGATTCAGAAAAAGTAATCCTAAAGGGCATTTAAACTAGTAGGGGGAAATCATAAGGCAGGCCAAAAAAAAAATACTGTCAAAAATGATAGATCTGAAATTTAGAATCTTAGAGAAGAAACAGGCAGGGGGAAGCAAAATGGTACCATTTAGCCTCCTAGTAAAATCAATATGTCTTTTGGATGAAATATATATAACCAACTAGTTTCTTTGACAGGAAAAGTTAGAAAGGAAAATTGCCTACAGAGAAAGTGATTGAAGAAATCACACCAGTGCTTTTACAATTAAGTTTGCCTTGCAATAAATTTAAGTGCCCGTAATACCTATTTACATGCATCTTTGTTAACTTTTCAGAGGATTACAGATATTCTCTCCATTGAAAATTTGTAAAATGTGCTTTAGAATCATATTATGGTAAAATAGACAAATAAAACCACCCAAAAATACACATGGCTTAATGAATTAGTTAAAGACTTGCAAACTTGCAACTGCAGATCATGTCAAGAAAGAACTTTGTTACCCATCCTAGAAGATTCTTTCATGGACCAAATCTCCATCACCTCTCCTCCTTTCCCTCCAAAAGCAAGCCCTGTTGTGACTTTTCTTGTAATCCCTTCTTGTTTTATTTTTAAAATGAACTTACCACCTAAATGTACTTCCATAAGCATTATAACTTAATTTTTCCCATTTTAAACTTTGTTCCATCTTTTAAGTCTCTTCATCTCCCTCCCCTTTTCTCTTTCCAAGCAGTATTTTTCATAGTCTGGATTTTGTGCATTGCATTCTCATGGTTCTCTGCATATCTGGCAGATTGGAAGATGGATCCATAAACTGGATCAGACTAAGGTTCAATCTCTTTTCTGAGACTGTAGCTGGTGTTTTATCAGTAGATGCATAATGTTAAGTTGTCTATCCTTTAGCGATATCAAAAGCCATCAATATTTGGGCCTATTTTTATTAGTTCATTGGAAATTGCAAAATAGTGATATTCTAATTTTGACATTTGTTTTGAATGTATTACCTGTGATATTTTTATAAAGGGACACTTCTCAGGTACTATTGGGTTAGTGGTGCTGTTCATATAGAAAAACAGGACAAATATTTCCATTTATACCAGTTTTTCAGATATCTTTAATATGGCATTTTCAATTATCCAATTCAGATTTTTTATCTGTGTTCTCGATCAAGCGTGACTTTTCAAGCTATCAATCATGACGCTGAAATAACTACAATATATATTTGTCCAGAAAGTATATTGTATAAATTTAACCAAAAGGTCAACAGTTGCTGAAAGAAAATCAATATGTTCATGTCATTACCCTTAAAATACATATTTGTCTGCCTGGAAAATATGTTTATTTGTTTTAAAATACAATTAAATGTCTCATTTCCAGAATGTTTCAAGACTGTTTGCAATTTAGTGGCATAATTTACTAACAATTTGGTGGTCATAATTGCTGATTCTCTATTTATATATAATAGAAAGCATGAAGAGTACATTGATAAAATGAAATCAAATATACTCAAATCTCAACTCCTCCACTACTCCACAATATTAGTCCAATCTGGAAATGGCTCAGCTGGCAAAGGAATTTCTAAATAGTTATCTTGTCTTTGGCAATGAGAATCTTCTCCCAAACCTCTGTTTATTTTATCCACTTTTAGAGTACCTTGAAATTGGTTTGGTATTATATTAGTCTGTGGTGGTTGTGCTCTTGTGAACTTTTCTATCTAATCTTTCAAGGTAGTGTAATCATCTTAAAAATCCCTGAATTTTTCACTGACTCATCACACAAGTTCCTTCATGGCTGCACAAATATATTAGTTTTAGCCTGATGACTTAATATGTTAATGAATATTAGCTTTTTTCCAAAGATGGTGAATCTAAACAATGAAAATGAAGGCATACCAAACTTGAATCACATTCTTTTTCTGAGGGAGCTGCTGCTGCTACTTTTAAACAAGGTTACCAAAGCAGGATTCTGATTTGGAAATATCTGTTCATGTATCTCCAACCTTCCCCTTAAAACATTTCATATTATCTCCTTTCAACTTAGCACACAATATTGGCATATGTTTTTTCTCATTGCGTTTATGTGTCCAGTTCACCTAAGAATGTGTATTACGTATCTGGCAAGAAGAGGAATCTGTTAAAGAACTTCTTGAAGTTCTTCTTGAAATATGTTATAAACTCAAAGTACTATCAATATATCCATATGCTCTTGTAGAGGCATCAGCTTCCTCTGCAGTTGTGTTGGGGCTACTCAATCCGGTTCTTGCTGACAAGATGTGAATAAAAGTGATGCAATTCATTTTCAGTCCTGGTGCTTAAAATCATCTTATTTAAATCCCAAGCTCTTTAATCTCTCTGTGGGGGCTTTGGAAGCTTGAGTACTAGATGACATAGCTAAAAAATGGAATTTGAATAATGTTTTGAAGGTGGACAAACTGATCCACATTGGGCTCCGTGTGAGGGAAAAATGATCCTGTTTTATGTTAAGCCATGAGGATTGTATTTTGAGGATTGTAGATTGTATTTTGTAGAACTCATTACTGATTCTAAACTAAAACAAAGAGGATATTTTAATATGTGTGATTTCTATTTTAAGAAGAGGATCCAGAAGAAATTTTGGTTTAGGATTCTTTCCTTGGTTATATTTTCATCACATCTTCAAAACAAAACCAGTACCACAAGAAAAAACACTTTGGTGATTTTCCCTAATTAATGTTTGTGCACCCATTCATTTGATTATTCTTCAGATGAAACTGAAGCCAAATATAAGTCATTTCTGATGGTATAAAAAGAGCAAGTTTTCAGGGACAGGTAGAAGAGTGTTTGAATTCCATTTCTGTATTTTACCATCTGTGCAGCTATGGGAAAATTACTTAAACTCTCTGGGATGCAGCTTGTTCCACACACTGTAAATAAAAATGTTTCCTTAAATGGTGTGAGTTCTATCAAGAGTATAATAATAGACATTATCTCTTTCCCTTACTTTTACATACTAATTCAGTCTTGAATTAGGTTTTCTTGGGACTAAAATCCACCAGAGATTTATTTATTTACTATCATATTTATTTATTCTGAATTAACTAACAACACATTGTAAGAACTGAGGTTGGATTATCATATTATAATAATTACTGCCCAAAGATTGATATGTGAAATTATTATCAGCTATTCTAGTTCTGGGATTTAGAAGCAGGCAGATCTAAATTTAAATACTGGCTTTGTTAAATTATATTGGTACTTGACATCAATTTTGGAGTCTTAATTTTTCAAATGTAAAATGGAAGCAATAAAAAGCAATATTTATCTGAATAATTATATTGAGTGAATAAAATGTGATTAGAAGGTCTGGTGATTTCCTGAAATTTAAGATCGGTTTGTTCCCTTCCTAAAATTTTAAAGGTATTTATAATTTCAAAGATCTTCATATACCTTCCTTACTTAACAAAATGTCAGGCAATGCTAATTTGTAATAATTCACTGAGGGCTTAAAAGATAAACTAGTTCCTCACAGAATTACAAAGAGAACTCTAATCAAATGTTTTATACTATTTTAATTCATAAGCATTAACACAGATACACACATTAGAAGGACAATCCCCAAATCCCTACCTACAATTAAAAAAAAAATACATATATTAAATCAATGTGCAGTCACAAAATCTCCAAAGAATTCCTCTGAAAGATTTAATAGTTCATATCAAATATTCCATTTAACGTTCTGTTCTATATACTCCATCAATCTTTTGATTGACTGAGTTTGAAGCTCTATTAATGCATCCTACAGTCAAAGTTTTAATGGAGTTTAATGGAACTCATCCAAATCTATAATAGCATTTTCCTCCTAAATTAACTTATAACCCACAAGTTAATGAAATGAATGCAGCTGCCATTTACCCAGAGAGGGTCAAAGTGCAGGACCCATCACTAGGGAGATAGCCTGATGACTTAGCTCTGTCAGTTCAGCCCTGGGGCATCATAACCCTGGAAGTGCATTAAGGATGTTGCTAAACACCACATATGGCCTTTACCAACAACGCTGGCCACCAAAGAAGTTAAGTGGCCTTTTAAAGCTCATTAGAAAAATTTAGTAGTTGCACAAATTGAACCAAACTTTTCAAGATCAGTGGTGATATCTTATGCTTATTTTAATATTGGCATAGTATTTTATGTCTACTGAGACACTTGATAATATTTATTGGATAAATCAATACTCATGTGCTACTTTAAAAAGTAGCAACTACATAAGTTATTAAAATAAGAATTCACAAATTAACTGCATTAAACTAGATTTCCTTCTGATGACGATGATGATGATACATAATAATAATAGAGACAGTAATGAATGTGTTGCTCAGGAAAGGTTTTGTCCCCTCTCTTGAGTTCAGCAAATGAAATAATCAAATGTTTGGAAAATGGGTCATTTGAGGAAAGACTATGGAACTAAATTTATTTACAACAGAGAACAGAAGGCTCACAAAGTATATGGTTGAAGTTTTGGAGTCTGGGGGATTTACAATTTTCAACTATATAAAGCAATAGCATATGGGAGGTGTTAAGCAGCTGTTCTATTTCTGCTCAGGAAATTGATATGCTTAGGATCCCCAGCCAGCAGAAATAGGACCAATGGATCAAAGTTATAGCCTGGCAAATATTAGCTCATCATATAAAAAGAGCATTCTTAAAATTAGAGCTGTTGGAAATTGAAATAGACCGCCTTAGGATGTAGCATGCCCTGGTGGCTCTAGTACATTGCTGAGCAGCCAGCCTTGGCATATCTCTATTATATGTATCCCATTTTAGAGTGGAAAGGAAAAACAAGGGACAGAAAGAGAGAGAAGGAGAGAGAGAGAAAGATTTCCACATGAGCATTATAGGAAACTAGCATTATCTCTGCTAGGGATGAGAGACTCTCATTTATGAAGATTTCTTAATGGACTGTTTTATTTACCTGAATGAGGACCTCATGAATTTGTCAGGAATGATGTTTAATTTTGCAATAAGGTCACAAGGATTTTGAAGATATTTTTCTGACTATTGCACAGAGGAAAGGTGGGAAAAAAATGGAGAAGTGGGAAGATGCAACAGAACAGAGAGGACCCACTAACATGGTAGGGTCAGGAACCTTAGAGAAACATGGCCTGAAATATTTAGTAGCCATGGTGTATAACTTTCAGTTAAAAACAATTTTCTATTCTATGATGTGCTTAATTGTATTATTCATCAATTCAATAAATATTTCTTGGTCATCTATCACAAAGCATGTAGGAAGAAGCCCCCACCCTTTTAGTCTTCAGTTCTAATTTTAGAAAATGCTACAAATAAACGAATTAGTATAAAATAAGATTATAAGTAATGGGAAAGTGCCATGAAGAAATAATAAAAGTTGGTAAAAGATTAGAGTGTGATTGGGGATAAAGTGGTATTTTAGCATCTGGTCAGGGAAAATCTCCCTGATGATGTGATATTTGAGCAAATATTAAGGAAAGTAAGAATTAGCCATGTGGTGACCTAGGGGATGTGTGTTTTAGACAGAAGTCAGCAAGTGCAAAGTCCCTGAGGTGGGAATGAGCTAAAATGTTCAAGATCAAAGGGATCAAAATATGTGTTTAGACAAATGTGTGTTTTTTTAGACATATGTGCTCTAGAAAAGGTGTGTTTTAGACAGATGATACATGTTTTAGACAAGTGTGCATTTTAGACAGATGATGTGTGTTTTAGACAGATGTGTGTTTTAGACAGGAGTAACTGCAATTGCAAAGGCCCAGAGGTGGAAATGGGCAACCTGTTGTAGATCAAAGGGATCAAGGAGTGAAAAGGTGGGCACTGAAATCATATTGTTGCAAAGGTAACTGGTCTTGCATTGCATTCTAAGTTTGAGGCTTCAGTAGGAAGTGATAATCTTCTGATACACATTTTTAAAGGACAATCCCTTCTTAGAAAGCGTATGTAAGTTTGGAATAGGAGGGAATTGGTGAAAGTGGAAATTGTTTGTCATACTCAGCTTGTATTTTAAAGCAGTTGATTAGTCTTGTTGATGTCCTAGATATATGGTGGAAGCAAATGAAAGGGAACAGTTTTTATCACAAAAAAAAAAAAAAAACTGAGTGAGTGATAATGTCACTTACAGAGATAAGAAAAACTGAGGCTTAAGGGGATGGGGAATCGAGAGTTCTGTTTTGGATGTGTTATAAGGAGAGCTCAGGACTGAGAGAGATAAATATGGATGTAATTAGCATATACATGGTTTATTCAAAATAAAACTATGTGACTGAATGAGATAATTTGGAAAGTAACTATAGATGGAATAGTGAACAGAAAGACAAGCACTGAACCCTAAACAGAAATATAGCTTTAAACAACCAGAAAAGGAAAAGGAGAGGAAACAACAAAGGGGCCTGAGAAAGGCATGAAGATAGGAGGACGTGACAGAAAACGAAGCGTCCTATAATTCAAGGGAAGGATGAACGCGCCAGAAGGGAAGACTGATTCACAAGAAGAAATTCTTCCGGCAAGAACTGAGTCCTCATTTTTTTATTAAAATAAGGCAGCAAGTTCAAATACAATCAGGCTGAGAATAAAAAATTGGGACTTGGCAAGATGCAGATTCTTAATGACTGAAGAGGGAGGCTCCCAAAGGTTGGTGGGAAGAAGTCTGATTGGGATAGGCCCAAGTAACATTTTGGGTTGTTGGGGAGAAATTTTGCTATGAAAAGAGCAGACGAACGGAGGACTGTTATGAAAGGGCAAAAGATGCTTTAATTTGTTTAAGTTGGGAGACATTATAGCATCCTGGCATGGCAGAAAACTTAGACCATATACAGGAAAGAAGTATGATTTAGGAGAGATACAAGGTAATTAATGGGGAAAAACTGTCCCACTAGATGATAGGGGTTGAGGTAGGTGGTATATATCTAGAGGGGTTGTCTTTAGTAGAAACAGAAGCAGCACATCGATGGAAAGGCAATAGTTGAGAGTTGGTTTATTTTATTTTTTAAGGGGATAGTATATTTCTGGATTCCTTCTATTCCCTCAGTTAAGTCAGAAATGAGATTATGAAATGTGAATGAAACCATTCCTAACAACTTTATAAAATTAATTAAGGAAGAATGGAGAGAGTGAAACCAAAGTAAACAGAGCTTGCAGCACACCCAGCATTAATCATTACGTCAGCTTGCTGGCTGACATGCTTCCTCATAGGTGCTTAATGCCTATTATCCCAGAAGCATGAGGACCCCACATTACAGCTCCCCCTAACTGTTCTATAGATAACAATACAAACATTATAAAAAGTTAAGTTTTTCATTTGAGATTTTCTCTCAGGTCATATATACCAGTGAAACTACTGATGTCAACTGGTCTGAAGGACCCTCATGAGAAGTTGATTCATCATATCATGATGATTTCATGATGTGAAATCATCAGTTTCCATATCATGATGATTTCATCCCCCTTACCCTGACCAATCAGTGACCCCAATTTTCTAATGCCCCATAATATTCCAGCCCAAAATTCCTCAGGGAGAGAGATTTGAGGGTTCTTTCCATTTCCTGGCTTGGCTGCCTGGCAAGCATTTCAATTTTTCTCTGCTAAAAAACCTGCTGTCTCAGCATATCGTTTTGTTACTGAACAGCTGGCATGCAAACCAGCTATTGGAGGCCACAAACTTAAGTACTTTGAGTAGTACTTTGGGGATTGCTGAATGGTTCACAATATTAAAGGTGTGAAACTAGTTTCTGAAACTGTTTTGGCTAATTACATGAAGATAAATAAGGACATATTTATACTTTATAAATAGTCAAAGATTGTAATGTAAGAAACAAAATGTGTATATACACACACCATTTACTTATTAAAATTAATCAGATGATAATTAAGATTGGTAAATCCTTAATTATTAAAAATTATAAACAATAGTAACATTTATAAAATTTTGAATATGTTCATTACATTCACTTATTTTTAAATCAACATTACCTCTATGTATCTAGATACATGGTTTATTACAAATTCAATATATGTTAAGTATTCTAATTATTATTTTCTACTCAATTTTTATTTTTGTTCTCAAGAAATTTTCTCTTTTCCTTTTCCTTTAACTTTTATTTTAGGTTCAGGGGTAACTGTGCATGTTCGTTACATAGGTAAACTTGTGTCATTAGGGTTTCTTGTACAGATTATTTCATCACCCACGTTATTAACCCTGGTACTGAATTATTTTTCCTGATTTTCTCCCTCCTCCCACTCTCTACACTCCAAAAGGCCTCATTGTGTGTTGTTCCCCTCTATGTAGGGTGTGTGTGTGTGTGTGTGTGTGTGTTTGAGTGTATGGTGGAGAGGAGGGGTGGGTATCCTAGTATTATTTTAGAATTCTATGATTACCACAGAGTTATCTTGGCGAGTGAGTATCTGTGTAATGACAGAATTCTAAAATGATATTAGGATACCCATCCCTCTCCTCCACCAAACACACACACACACACACACACACACACACACACACATCCTATGTAATCCCATGCTTTTAAGTGAGAATGGGGATTATTAATATAATGGAATATTACTTCTATAATTAAGCTAGCCTGCAAGGCAAAGGTGATGGGATTTTACAGAGGTAGTTCAATCTCCAATACATTGACTTTAAGATAAATAAAATGGGATTATCCTGAGAGGACTGATCTAATCTAGCGAGTTATTTAAAAGAGGTCAGAGATATTTGAAGTGGCAGAGACACTCTCTAGCTTAGAGACATAGAGAGGAAAAAGGATTTGTTTAGAGCAGGAATTATGAAGACCTTGAGAAATGAGTAGAGATATAGGGGATATTGCTGATAACATGCCCTAATTTCCTGAGAGAATGGTTTAAGGAAAAAAAAAATAAATTAGTCACCCAAGGGAGGGAAACTGTGAGTTCATAAAAGAAACATAATACAACATTTGAGGGTTGTGATAATGAATTTAAAATAAAAGCAATCGGTTTTGTTGAGTAATTGTTGTAAAGAATGTTTTACTGTTGAGTTGTGGTTATCGAGAAGGTAGTGGTTTAGACAGATCTAGCGCTGCAGTTTTGCCAGCAAGTCAGATGGAGGAGAAAGAGACAAGCAAATAGGTGTAAATGTAAAGGATTAATTATAATCACTATAGAATCTAACCTGTGTATGATATAAGCCAGAATTAAAATTGATGAACAGTGGGAAAGAAACAGTGGAATCAATCAAATTAAGGTTTCAATTAGTTCACAAATGTTTTTCAGGAAGTCCTTGAATGAGGGCATAAAAGTATAGAAGTATAAAAGCATAGAAACTGGAATAGTTGCAATCAAGGATGTGAGACTTGGCTAAGATAGAGTACAAAGCAAGCCACTTAAGAGTTTAAATGTTAAGACACCGAATGGTCAGGGTTGGATAATCATCCGCATATATAGAGAATGACAGCAAGGGTTAAGGTGCAGCTGGACACAATGAGGTAGGAGTGCTGAATGAGGAACAGTGATCATACATTGGAAAATGAAAGTAAAAAGGCAGGGCAGAGGATGCTGTTGCAAGATAGTGCAGTAGCTTTCATACCACAAAGGGGTAGCCATCATCTGCATGTAAAAATGAAGTCCAATGCACATAGACATGCTGCCTCCAGTCCTGAAGGAAGAAAGGAGACAAGCAGCAGGATTGCCTCTGATGCCTGAAGTTGAAGCCAGCATTTAAATATAGTTGAAACTATAGAAGGAGTTGATGATCACAGAAAGTTCTGGAACTAACAGTAGAAAGGAGGGAGAAATTGAGAAAAGAGGAGGACTGGGTCAAATCACCATAGTTTTGTTGTTGACTTACTTATAAGGAGTTGAAGTAAAAACTATTTTTCCTTTATTATCTCTGGCCAATTATCTCTGGTCAGTTAGTTTCCTTATTGTGCCACGATCTGAAATTATTTTTATTCTACTCTTTCTAGAGCAGAGCCATCTCTAGTTAGTATCTGAGGTGAAAATAGATACACCCATCTTCTGGCCTTCCCTTTTGTAAGTCCATTCTGGATATCAATACCCCTAATGCAGTAGTCTCGGTTTTATTGTGTAAGTATTTATAAGGCCATGCATTTGAATGCATTAAATTAGACTGTTGATTCTTTTTCCTGCCTCCTATATTTAAAAAAAAAAAAAAACCTGTAAAATAAGATTTTTAGACAAACTGTACTTAATACAAAAGGAGAAATTAAATGACAGTAAGCCACTGTCCTATTCTCTGAAAACTTGATATGAAGATACAGGGCAGATCATGGCAGACTATTTAATGGTCTATCCTACAATCTTCACTCATAATCTGTTTCTGCATAATCTGTTGATGTTCTAATTAATAGATCCTTTATATGTTCAAAGGAACGCAAACCCAACACCAAAGCGTGACTTATAGTCTAAGCTGCTGGTTCTCAACGAGGAGGACGGGAGGATAATTGTGGGCCTCCTCTCTATGTACCTGTGGCCATGTCCAGAGACATTTTTGGTTGCCATCACTTGCAGGTGAAGGGGTGGGGACAACATCCAACTGCCATCACTGGGTAGAGGCCAAAGATGTTGCTAAACCTTATAAAGTGCACAGGATTGTGCCTACAACAGAGAATTATGAAAGCTCAAATGAAAAACCCCAGTCTGAGCCAAACCTGGAAGTCTTGATGCCTCGTCTGCAGCTCTCCTTGCAGCTACAGGTGACCATCTGCCATGGACTGAATTGTGTCCCCTCAAAATTCATATATTGAAGACCTAACTCCCAATGTGACTATATTGGGAGAGGAGGTTCTAAGAAGGTAAGTTAAGATTAAATTAGGTCATATAGGGGAGGGAAGATAATCTAATAAAATCATATCCTTCTTATTTTAATTTTCATTACATATATATGTGTGTGTGTGTGTGTATATATATACATATGTGTGTGTGTGTGTGTGTGTATATATATATATATATATATATACATATGTGTGTGTGTATACATATAAATAATGAAATTTATAGATACTTTTTTTTTGAGAGAGAGGGTCTCAGTTTGGTGCCAAGGCTGGAATGCGGTGGCATGATTATGGCTCACTGCAGCCTTGACCTCCTGGGCTCACATGATCCTCTTGCCTCAGCCTCCTGAGTAGCTGGGACTGCAGGCAGGAGCCACGATGCCCAGCTAATTTTTGTGTACGGTTGTTCTTCTTAGAAGAGGAAGGGACACCAGAGTTCTCTCTATGTGCACACAGAAGAATGACCATGTGAGGATGTCTGTAAGCCAGAAAAAGCGCCCTCACCAGAAACCAACATTGATGGCACCTTAATTTTGGACTTGGAGCCTCCAGAACTGTGAGAATGTCAATTTCTGTTGCTTAAGCTACCCAGTCTGTAGTAGTTTTCTGTGGCAGCCCAAGCAGACTAGTACACCATATAATCTATTTCCAGCTCAAAAGATGCGTGAGAAATCTGCTAAAGGAATTTCTGGAAAAGCTATTGCTTTTTTTTTTTTTTTTTTTTTTTCATCAAACAGTACAAAGTGGCTGGAGCTTCCATTTCCTTTCCTTTTCCCTATGAAGTTTCAGCAGTTGTCCTGCATTTTTGATTGACAAGCAAATATTATCTAAACTGTCGAAAAAATTCTGAGACATCAGCCCTGCCATTTTGGTATCACTAAACTGGTACCAGCAGCCTATTTCTGAGCTTTTTTAAAATGTACACTAAAATAACCTTTATTCATCTGAGTCATAAAATTAACCAAAACAATCATTAATACATGGCTTTTTTTTTTTTTTAATTTGGAAAACAACCAGAGAGTTTCCTGTTCAGGTACAATATAGAAATAACCAAGTAATTATCAGTGTATCTTTAAATCAAAATAAGGAATTCCCACCTCTGAAAATCACAGAAGATAGAGAAAAAAATCAGAAAGCTAGAGAAAATAAAATGTTTTATGTATTTCAGGCTTAGGAAAATCACAAAACCTATTAATGTTAACTTATAGTTTATTTTCTATCTACAAGGTAAAAGGTAGGAATTGAGCTTTTTCTCTTATGGATTGTGACTCTTGCTTACAATTTGACCTGTGTAACCACCTAAAGTACAGTTTTATTTCTCCTTTATATGTGTATACTAAAAAGTTAATACAGCAATCATGAAATTTGCTTACTTATTTAAAACGGCTTTTATTAAGATGTTTCTTTCTAAACCTCTACCCATGAACATTTTTACAGTATATATTTTCTGCTAATGACATTTCAAATATATTATTTATTTTCTTTGTCATTTTTCAACATAGATCCTGTTAGTAAAGTAAATTTAAGTTTTGGTTTTTCTAACTGGGGCATTCTCTGTTAAATATACATGTTGAATTTCTAATTATTCTACCAAGTAATAAAATAAATGATGAAAAGTTGATATTTGGGGAATATTTTTTTCTTAGTTATATTCCTCAATGGTAAGGACAAGAAGCCAAAAAGAAATACTTAATAATGTCCCACATATAAGAAACTGAAACTCTTCCCTTAGAGAATGGCTGCCCTGTATACCACGTAAAGATGCAACTGGCCTGTAAACCATCATGAACTCTTCATATTAAGCAACAGCACTGCTTTGCTTCTAAGAAATCATGAATGTTAAATGACAGTATGGATAATCCATGTCTCTAAAGAGAATTTTGTACTAAGCATTGTTTTCTTCCTGATAAATTTCTGTAAAATAGATATCCCTAAAGCATTTAATTGTTCAAAAAAGTAATGTTTCAGCATTTGAAAATGTTTCATGGCCAGAAAGGGCTGTATCTGCTAGGATCTGTTCATTTCTGGTGGCTTCTCTTCATCTGGATCCTAATCTTTCTCATTCTGTTTCTCTCTCTCTTCCATTAGGTGCAGTTGCCTGGGTGAAAACACAGAATGCTTACGGAAAACCTGTAAAAAATAATTTGTTCAACTATTCACCCTCCTATCAAGTAATATTCCCATTTTCACTGACTTCCTTGAAAGAATAAAACATCCATGCAATTCTTCCATATCAATGAATCATATCATTTCACTTTCATACTAACCAATATCAAGAAAGAATAAAAAACTTTAAAAATGTTTTTCAGTTTATTTCATAGATTGTGACAGATGCTAGAGTGGAATAACAATGAAGAAACAGAAAATGGGGAGAAGCAGAGGAAGGGGTGAGAGAATGTTTACTTCTGTTTTTTCAAAAATGCTTACAGACACTCAAGGGACATTCATGTACTGTTTTATGGGTTACAAATCATTTTTACGTAATCGGATTTGCTACTTTTACAAGTCAGTGTAAAAGATAAAAGAGATATTATTCCCATTTGAAAAATAAAGAAATAGGGTACAGAGATAATGAATGAAATGCCAGAAGTCTTAAAACTAGTACAGACAATAAATGGGAATTAAATGCAGGCCTCCAACTCCTGTCTTTGCTCTTCTGCCCAGTCTTACTTTACCTAGGTGTCATTAAGCTTCAGGCTGGGATCAAATGAAGAAAAGATGACTAGAAACAGCTCCCC
The DNA here is from genome assembly GCA_004027715.1 of Plecturocebus donacophilus. Classification (NCBI taxonomy): domain Eukaryota; kingdom Metazoa; phylum Chordata; class Mammalia; order Primates; family Pitheciidae; genus Plecturocebus; species Plecturocebus donacophilus. The sequence goes on along the minus strand of PVKP010002500.1, from coordinate 105,325 downwards.
ACCCCTCACTGCCACCACTTCCCCATGCTACTGTTCATAAATTCCATAGATGCAAAAATGCAAAGATTAGTGTGTGAAAGTAAGATACAGACAGGTGATATTTATAAGTGAAAAAGGGTACTGAAATTTAGAAATTGCCTTTTTTTGTAAGAACCAAACAATTCAGATTTCTCTAATGAGTTTGAAAAAATAAAATTATTTGAATATAACATTTTACTTCAGTTAGAAGAGATATAAACTTCTACCCAAAGAAATATATAGAAATAAAAAACTGAGTCCTTTTTCTAAGGAGTTATATATAGGTAAATATCTGTATCTCCATGTATATTTCTCACATACATAGATATAGATAATCCTACTTGTTTTAATGTGCAAAATTTTATGGTGTAATAGTCTAGTAATTCATTTTTTACATATATTAATTAATTTACGTATTTTTGTATAAAAGATAGCTCATCACAAATATCAGGACAAAGTGGAGAATAGTTAATTTATTGAAGTCATGATTATCATCAGACCTGTCTCCTCCAAAGTTTTCACATATCTGGAAAATAAGTCAGTGGATGTTCACTTTACCATATTTGTATCTGATGACATTTCAGTTCACAGCATGGATTAAATATTGGTGATATGGTGTTTCTTTTATGCCTTTATTTCTAAATTAAGAGTTTATTAAAACCTATTTTCTGAAGATTTATCAGAGCTTAGAAGTTGCTATTTCTATCACACAGAATAGAAAAAAATAAATCAGATTCCAAGGTTAGAAGGTCATTTTTTGCTTACTGCATTGGGAAAACCAGTTTTCATCAACTCTCCAAATAAAAACCTTATGATTTCAAAGCCATTTTTCTCTCTTCTTCACAAATTACAAAATCAAAGGACCTCTAATCATCTACCATAGGAATTGCACGCCTCCTTTGATTTTAAAAATAAATGATGAAATTCTTGAATAAAAGTATACAGTAGACAATGCATTTTTTTTAAATTTATTTTTAAGCCACAGCTGTATGACAAGGTCATTTTCACCAAGTCAAAATGCACTAAAATTACTACTTTTGAAAGCTCACTTATTGCTGCAGATAACGGTCATCTCAACAAGGAAACTGATGGGCAGTGAGGGTTTCTTGAAAACCATGGAACTTTTCAAAGGAAAATGTACATACATTCAGTATTTTGTGTCTGATTTTAAGAAACAGCCAGGACCCAGCTGAAGTTCATCCATATTCCACAAGTTAAAGCCCTGAAAATGAAAACATGACTACTCTTCAGTTTGGGGTAGCTGAACTGTGAAGTAAATTAACTGCAAATATGACAATAAACAAGGACACCTAAGGAACTGTTCATTTTCTTTTGCATAATCTAAGAATCTCCAACATGCACATGAATGTTAAAAGTCCAATTGTGTCTAAACCCTATAATTAATTCACAGAGGGATGTATAAACCTATCTGAGTGAAATGGCTTACCTTGGTTTCTTTTTATATATCTAATTGAAATAAGCCCAAGAGCTTAGTGATAAGTATAGATCTACTTTTTTGTACTTTTCAGAGACAAGATCTTTTAATATCTGATGAATTCTTCCCTCTTCCTATAATGTATTCACAAATGAAGGTTCATGAAATTCAAAAATAGCTAAAGTACTTCAAATATTGAGGCCTATCATTTTTCTCTCAAGATTTTTAACATATTCCTCCCTCTACTTTCTATTTATAATTAGGAATGTCTTTTAAACTCCAAACAGTTTTGTTTGTGTGTGTGTGTGTGAATGTATTAGTGTTAATAATTGCCTTGACTTCACCACCACTTGTGATGACTAATTTTATCTGTCAAATTAGCTGGGCCACAGCACAGTGTGCCCAAATATTTGGTTAAACATTATTCTGGGGTGACTGTGGGGGTGTTTTTGGCTGAGATTAACATTTTAATCAGTAGACTGAGTAAAGCTGATTGTCCTCCACAGTGTAGGAGTGGCCTCGTCCAATCTGTTAAAGGCCTGAGTAGAGAAAAGGGCAGAATAAGAGAGGATTTTGTCTCTGTCTGACTCTGAGCCAAGACACTGGTCTCCTGCCTTATAGTGTAACTAATGCCACACAATTTCCTGGCCCCGAGGCCTTCAAACTCAGACGGGAACTGCACCATCAACTCTCCAAGTTCTCCAGGTTGTTGACTGAGGATCTTGGGACTTAGCCTCTGTAACTATGTGAGTCAATTCCTTAAAATGTACTGATAATCCATCTGTCGATTTATCAGTCTATCTATGCTATTGGTTATTGGTTCTGTTCCTCTAAAGAGTCTTGACTGATACAGATTTGCAGAGTGGTTTTAGAAAAACAGGGTTTAAGGCTGAGGTTTCTGAATTGGCTTTGGGGTTTCATAAATTGATTAGATATAAAGACACTAGTCACTGTTCCTATTAGCAGAAAGAGTATTGCTAGTTCATGGCATGCTCTACCAAATAGAGTTATGCAAAATATCTTTATTGGATACTCTATATCAAAGAACTGGGTGGTTGTGTATATAATTCTTATAAAGATATTTATGGAAAACTAATAAATATAATAAGGTTGGCTGATTGATTCTAAAGTCATTGGACAAAGTGGTGACAGACAAGGATAGGTTTACGGATTTAAATTCCCAGTTAAGTCAGGCATGGTAGCTCACACCTATAATCCCAACATTTGCAGAGGCAGAGGAGAGAACTCCTTGAGGCTGATTTCATGACCAGCCTGGGCAACCTATTGAGACCCCATCTCTACAAATAGTAATAATAATAATAATAATAATAATAATAATAATAAATAGCCAAACATAGTGTTGTGTGCTTATAGTCCCAGCTACTTGAGAGGCTGAGGTGGGAGAATCACTTGGGCCATGGAGTTTGAGGATGCTGTGAGCTAAGATTGTGCCATTGAACTCCAGATGTATATATCCCCATCCAGAGCACATCATAAATAACCTGAAAGTTCATTTCTTAACTCAACAACTATTTTTAATTTTGTGGGTATACAGTAAGTGTGTATGTTTATGGGGTATGTGAGATATTTTGATAGAGGCATGCAATGTGAAATAAGCACATCATGGAAAATAGGTATTCATCCCCTCAAGCATCTATCCTTTGTGTTACAAAGAATCCAATTACATTTTAAAATATACAGCTGAGTTATTACTGATTATAGTCACCCTATTGTGCTATCAAATAGTAGGTCTTATTCATTCCCACTTCCACATTAGCTAGCCCATTACCCTTCCCAGTCTCTGGTAACCATCCTTCTACTCTCTATGTCCATAAGTTTATTTTTTTCTTTGATTTTTAGATTCTACAAATAACTTAGAACATGTAATGTCTGTCTTTCAGTGCCTGGCTTATTTCACTTAACATAATGATCTCCAGTTCCATCCATGATTTTACAAATGACTAAATCTCATTCTTTTTTATGGCTGAATAGTACTCATTGTGTATATGTACTGCATTTTCTTTATCCATCTGTTAATGGTCATTTAGGTTGCTTCAAATCTTAGCTATTGTAAATAGTGCTGCAACAAATACAGGAATGCTGATACTTCTTCAATATACTGATTTATTTTGGGTATATACCCAGCTATGAGATTGTTGGATCATATGGTAGCTCAGTTTTTGTCTTGTTTTGTTTCATTTTGGTTTGGTTTTTGAGACAGAGTTTCCTTTTGCTGCCCAGGCTCCAGTGCAGAGGCACAATCTCAGCTCACTGCAACCTCTGCCTTCCAGTTTCAGGTGATTCTCCTGCCTCAGCCTCTTGAGTAGCTGGGATTATAGGCACCCACCACCATCCCTGGCTAATTTTTGTATTTTTAGAAGAGATGGGGTTTCACCATGTTGGCCAGGCTGTTTTCAAATTCCTGACCTCCTGATCCTCCTGACTCAGCCTCCCAAAGTTTTGGGATTACAGGCATGAACCACCACACCCTGCTGATTTTTAGTTTTTTTGAGGAACTTTCTAACTGTTCTCCATAGTGTCAACCACTATTTATTGATTGCTTAAGTGTACCGTAAACAATTGATTTTATTATTGTGTCTTAAGTGTTAATGCTGTCACATGCTACTTGATGACCATTCAAAAGGATTGGACATTTTATAACTTATTTTTTATTATCCCTTTCCTGAACATTTTATTGAATCCATTTGTTATGCTATTTGTATCTTATATGTCTGATCCCCTCAGCTACTAAACCATTGACACTCTTCCTATTTAGGTATTATTTTACTGCTAGAAACTGTTGACCTTCTTAGTCATTCATTTAACTAATGTGCATTGGTGCCTACTAAGGAATAGTCACACTTTTAGGGGCTGGGGATAAAAACATTGGCAAAATGAACGATGCCTGTGCCCTCAGTTTACATTCTAGTGGAGCTTACATTTTAACATAATTCACATACATAATTCACATTGACCTCCTTGACTTAGTTGTTTCTAATGTCTTTTAGGAAAAACTGAGATTAGACAAAGCCATATTCCCCCATGCCCACCCTAAACCAATCTTCAAATACTTATTTAGCCTAGCTGATCTCTAGACTGGGACTCAGACCCTCACTTGGCTCTAAATATCTATTACATTCTACTGCTTATTGAATGAAGCCAAAATAATTTATCTTAACTTCTAAAGTTGGATGTAATTGGATATAAATTAACTTGCTTTCAAAATTATTTACCACTAATTATTTTTCCTACCTTGTGTTTTTACTAAATGTTACTAATTGTTCTTGGCTAGTTTTTAAAATTATTATTATTATTTAAGTGTTTTTATTACTCTTTTAAAGTTTTCATTAAAAAAATTCAATTCAGTGGGTTCATGTGCAGGTTAGTTACCTAGGTATATTGTGTGATGCTGAGGTTTGGACCAAGTTTTTTTTTTTTTTCACACATTTCCTTGTGATTGGAATGTCTTTCCTAACTTTGGTTGTCAATATTATATCCATTTTTAAAGATTAAAATTGGTTATCGTTTCTCTCATGAATCATTTTGTGTTCAGCAAAGGCAGAAAGAATGTCATTTTTAATGTCTGATATGTATATATATATATAGAGAGAGAGAGAGAGAGAGCATGGTGTGTGTATATGCATATGTGTGTGTGTGTGTGTGTGTGTATATGGTGTGTGTATATATATATAGCATGTTTGATATATATGTGTGTATATACATAATATATATATAAATATATATATATGACATTGTAGCTCATACCTGAAATTCTAGACACACACACACACACACACACACACAAATTTTGTGTATATCTATATATATATACAAAATATATATATATATACACACACACACAGAAACTCCTCAAGTCTATATATATATGCCTGTGTGTGTGTATATATGTGTGTGTGTGTGTGTATACAATTTTCTAAGTTATATGCCTCATCAACTTTCCAGGTTAAATTTGAGTGTTTACCATTTTTTTGGTAACAGTTTTATCTCTCCCATTGGATTATAATAGTAGTCATTATTAATCATTGTTTCAGTACATCTCATATAGTCTTTGAAAAAAAAACACAACATGGATGTGATATTATAATAAAAATATCAATTCATTGACTTTTTCTCCCACCTCTCAAAGGATAATGGGCATCAAGGAGCATTGAAACATGATAGGAGAAACAATAAGATTGGGAATTCATAAATCTAAATATTCTCCCTAGGATTGCTACTAATTAGCTGTATAATTTTTGACACACTTTTTAACATGTAGAATTAGGGAAGAAGGTACCCTATTTAATAGGGAACACTCTGAAAAAAGGCACAGATAATGACTACTGACAGGATATATATGATGAGGAGATTTGGCAGGTAGACTATAAAGTGATAGGATTTGAGCCTTGACCTTTCCACTGGAGTTACTATTGTAACCTCAGCAATTTCACTGCTTTGGCCATACATCCACTTCAGGCAAATGAAGATAATAACAAGATAGCTTGAGGACTAAGTCAGTTAATAAAATAAGGCAAATGAAATAGTACTTGGCTCAGAGTAACCTATCTATTATTATCCTTAAATCTTATTTATTTATTCTTATCCACAAAACTGAAAACATGTATTTTAGACTATATTTTTAATAAGGCTCCTGTACTTGAATGCAGTGGTATAAAAATGAGATTAGGTTACTCCAAATATTTTGTATTCAAGTTAGTCATAATTGGTCTGCGTAAAAGCTCTTCAGCTGTCATGTAGGTTTTTCAAACTGAGGGACTTTCTGAGGCTTACTTTTACTTGATTAAAGAATGCTAGCTGATATAGTCAAAAACTGCCTAGTTAAAGGCACAAATATGGCCCATATATAATATTATTTGTGGTAAAACCAAAATGATGCAGTAAGTTGGCTATTTGTGCCAATTTCATTTATCAAATAGATTAAAATAAAATTTGATAAGACAGGTATATGGCATTTTACTCCTTAATAATTATGAAAAAGAATCAGTGATGGGAGTTTTATGATAAGCTCTTAAGCCTTTGATACATATCTAGTTGATGCTTGCAAGAATACAGCCATTCCCATTAGTTCTAACGTGAGATTGGAAACGAAACTTCACAATGTTTTACCTGACATTTTTCATGTTAAATTTAAAAGAGAAGTAAGAAACAATATTGATTCCTCAATGCAGAAAATGCTTCAGGGGCTCTTTATCTTTTTATAACTATATATTTTAAGATGTTTTCTAAAGGTTTTATAACTGCTTTTTACTTCACAGGTGTTTCATGCTGGAAGGGACCCATAGAGGTCATTACCCTGCCTTAAGGCAGAGTACACCTAAACCCTCTTAGAGGACAAAGATGGAGAATTTAAGAATTCTGTCTATTCCACTGTGGGACTGCCCTCCTCACCCTACCCACCAAGCTCTGCAAGCTTAAGATACAAAGATAAACTTAAATGCAGAAAACAGTCCTCCATAGAAGAGCGTGGTCTCAATATTTTACTGCCTGCTTTTAATCAACATCAGTAGATTCAGAGATTCAGTTTTTAGTCCCCTTTTGTATTCATTGTTATCCAAATTAAGTTTAAATATTTGTACGTTTTATATTAGTTGGTATATGAGCAGTGTTGTCCTCAAATTTTATCCCTTTGGAAAAAAAAGGAAATTGTTGCTTAGCAATAAAGAAAGACAAAGGCTTACAAATACAAAGCATATTACAGTCAAGCATAAGAAGTCATACTAAATGATATCTAAAGGAATGCTTGATTGTGGCAACTGAATGTGAAAAGAACTGTTGCCTATTAGTTTTAACAGCAGGGTTTGTTATCATTTAAGTACATGCTCTAATACACTTAGTGTTTTGTGCTACATTTAACAAGATTAAGTGAACACACACTGTTTCAACTCAAATCTTTATCGGAAATCAGAGGCAAGCCTCATTTCTTGCCAAAACATTCTCTTGTGGCTCATTCTTGGAGCAAATTCCATACAAGTAAATCTGTTTACCCAGGTGGACCATTGATCAGTTAAAGGATTTTCCCTTCAGGTAACTCCTTCTTTACTGAACTTTGAAAACTTTATCTAAAAATTCTAAAAAATGGAGATATCTGAAAGATGCTATTAAAGATTATAATTTGTAATAAAACAAAAATGGCATTGTGAACACAGTAAACTACTAAAAGGATATAGAAGGATTAGCTGTCAAAGTTCTTACATGATTTCACTGCAATGTTACAGATAATTAGATTCTATGGACAAGCAGTAGATGCTATATAGCGTACCTAAAAATCACACAATGTCTCATTGTTCCATATCTTAAATTTTCCCTCTTGACTAAAAACAATTGAACTGCCTGAAGTAAGCTTCAAGGAACATTTTCAAAGAGGTGCTTAGATCCTAACATTCAGAAAATCTTATTGAAAATGCTAATGTGCCATTCTGTTCTATACATCAAATTCCCTTTTATAGTACAACACATTTCTAATTTCTTCCATTTCATATTATCGTATAAGGTATTTCTCCCTGTATTTATGTGGTGAGCAAAAGCATATGCATTTAAAATCTATATCAATATAGATTCATATTTAGCATTTTTATATTTGATTGTTCTAGCTCAATTTAAGCAGATATTTATAGCTTCTATGTTTTTTTAATTTTTCACATTTGTGAGTAACAAAATATGAACATATGAAGCATGACATAAAAGTGCTTTTCTCTATTACTATTTTTCTCATAGGTAGTTTAAAAATCCACAGTTACTTGGGCATCACATCTTTCTGGGGGGTTTGGCAGTTTCACTTGATCATAGTTTTCTATAAAAGACTAAAAATGTTTCTATCTTTTTATCAATGCTCAACAGCCAAGGGCATGATGATGAAGTCATGGTTACACTTTCTTGATAGTAGAATAATTGTTCTCCAAAATGTCTAAGCACTAATCTTGTGAATATACTCACAAGTGGGTAGGTAGGTATATTCTACCTACCATGAAGTGGCAAAGGACATTCTACCTACAAATATGTGGCAAATGATACTTTGCATATGTAATTAAGAATACTGCCCTTGAGCTGGGAAGATTATCTTAGATTTCCCAAATAGGTTCCATCTAATTATGCAAACCCTTAAGGTGGAGAACTTTTTGTGGTTTTGATTAGAAAATAATATATAAAAACAGAAGAATCAGAGAGATGCAATGTTAAAAGCACTTGACCTGTAGTTGTTGGCAATGAAGAAGGAGGAAGGGGACATTGAGTCAAGGAATGAGGGCAGCCTCTTGAAACTGGAGAAAGAATGGTAAAGATTCTGTCTTATATTATCCAGAAAGAAGAGCAATTCTGCCAACACTTTGATCTTAAAACCCTTTACCCTTATAGAAAAAAAGTGCTGCTTGTTGCGAGCACTCCTTTAATTTTACATAAACATGACTCTTTGAGGCTGAACCAAATCTAATTTTCAATGTGAAAATAAAATATAAAAACTGTTCTTGGAGTTATTTCTAAACAGAACTAACATCAGAATCATCTGAACTATTATAAGGGTCTATTTTGGAAAAATTGGATTCATCAAATGAACCTTTGGCCCACAACTGTTTGAGAATGATGTTCAACATCAGGTGTAGGAATGGCATGTTTTCTAGGATTTGACATTTTCAGCAACTGAGAATTACTACATTTTCTAAATGGAAGTATCACTACTCCACTACTAAAGCCAGATGCTATAAATAAAATGCTGTATTTTGTTTCTAAAGTTGATACACTAGAGTGATGCAAAAATATTAATAAAAGTGAGATATTTCCTGGCAAAGTTATCTTGGGGTAAACCGATAGTAGCCATAACCCTGCCAGTGCATATTCTAGGGGCAAAGGGATATAGAGTTTAACCCAATGAGACCCATGTTAGACTTCTGACCTCCAGAACTGTTTATTAATTCATGGAATTTAAGCCGTTGAATTTGTGGTAATTTTTTTCTTGCAGCAATAGAAAACTAACACCAAATCTGTTTTGCATTTTTCTTTTAATTGTTGAGATACTCTACCTCCTCCCTATGATAATGCACTTCACATGTTTTCCTATAGACTTGCTTTTCCTCCCTACATTCCAGACTTTGGAGACTCATATCAAACTGACTTGTATATATGATCATTTTTGTGAAGGTGACTGGAAAGTTGGAATATGATTTGTGGCTTGCGTTTTGCACAGTTATAAGATTTCTGCATTCATTTTGACACTAAATTTATACTTTGATTTAGCTATTGTTTTTACAATCTCCTTTTCCTCTTGTCCTGTTTTTTTTCAACCACTCATATTAGTGTTCTATATTTTATTAAATATTTTGAAGTCGTAATGAATCCTTCATGGGCTACAAACATATGCAAGATTAAATACTTATGAATGGATACACTTGTAAGCAATATATATAGACAGACAGGCACCCTCCTCTGCACTCCTATGTTATACCCCACTTCCGTTGACAACATTTTAGACATTTATCTTTCCTCTTCACACTTCCAAGCTTTCCCCAAGTCAAGTAAACCACAAAAGAGTTAGAAGTGAGGAGGAGGGGTTGTTTATTCATTTTTCATTTATTACCACATTTTTCCCCATTCATTTTTGTTACCAACAGCAATTTCTGAACACTGTTAATTTTGTCATTTTTTGTCAATAAACATTGTTTAGACAGAAGCATGATTCTAAATTACAGGAGGGAGCTTCATCAGAATTCCAAAAAGGCAGAAACAAGATTGAATTTTTTCTTACAGCACTGTCAACTTCAGAGATTGAGAAGCTGGTATTTGAATGCTACATAGCATTCAAGTATTATCCCAATAATACCTTCCAAAATTGCTTTCAAGAGAACACTAAAACTCAGAACATTTAAATTTACTTTCAAAGTGTCTACGATGTCAAATGACAAAGTGCAATCTTTTTTGTTCCATTACAGTGATTTTTAAAAGTGAATTATTTCAGTACCAAATAAAATGTCAGATACCTATTTTAAGCTTTATGTTACAGTTTTTTTTAGTAAATAATATCGCCTTGTAGTAAAATAAACATTCATAAGTGTAACACAAGTTCATAATATTCGTGAAGTAATATATCTTAACATAGGCAAAATTCATCTGTGGAGTTTGTCATATGGGAAATATACATATTTTTTGTTCAAAAGAAAAAAATTATAAAGTGCTAATAGGAATTGTGCATAGTTGTTATGAAAAAAAAAATGGAAGTCATGAGACCTGAGTTTTATTCTTGGCTCAGCTACTTATAAGATGTTAATTTTCCAAGTTGAAAATATTTTGGATCACAGATAAGTTTTCTGAAAATAACAGAACAGTAGTGACTTCCTTATGAGCTGATTCCTCTAGGGTAATTGTGATACATTGAACATGTTTGTATCCCAGCCTGTAATATCTTTCCCTTTATTGAACAAAATTACATGTTGAGTGGATTAATGAATTACCGAAAGATCTTCATAAAGCCTCTTGTGAAATTATAACAAATTATACAAAAGTAGCACACAATTTCTACCTACATAAATATCATCCTCAACCATTTGAGAGAATCGTAAAGCAAGAGAGGGTATTGTATAGTGGTCTTGGCTAAGTTACTGATCTGTTTTTAGCCTAGGTTCCTCATATGTCAACAGGGCCCTCTATCATTTATCTGTCTATCTATCTATCTATTTAACTCACTTCGATGAGTGTATTAAAAGGCTAATTATTCCCTAAATTTCATGTCCTCTTTTTTCTTGTGCACAAAGCTGGATCAGATTTCTCTGCCCCTCTTGTGTGACCTGTCATGTGATTGTGTTCTGGCCAATGAGATGCAAGGAGGAGTGAAGTGTATCCCAGAAACTTGCCCCATACACTCCTCCTTGCTCTCTGCCCCTTTCTACCAACTGGAGGGGAACTCCAAGGAAGACCTCAAAAGCCAGTTAAGAGACAGCAGAGCCACTGGCCCCCTAAGGTCCTCAGTGACTGTGAGGAAAGCCCTCCTCTGACTGTGTCATTGCTGAAAACCATTACATGGTCAACAATCAAACCAGTACCTTCATATTGTTGAAACATATGCTTGGGTCTATGTGTTACCACAGCTTAGTCTACCCTACTTATTTATTTTTTGTGTGTGAGGTTTAGAGGCCACCTAGATGCTTCTCAAAAATAAATTTTACTATATTTATTTACTAGTTTTCTGCCAAACAAATTACCGCCAACTTAGTAGCCTAAAATGAAAGATATTTATTATCTCATAGATTCCATGGGTCAAGAATCCACACATGTCTTAACTTGGTCTTTTTCTCAGTGGTCACAAGGCTGCAAGCAAAGTGCCAGCTAGGGCTGGGGTCTCCTATGAAGCTTATGATCTTTCTCCAAGCTCAGATCCTTCCATAAAGGTGAAAACGTCAAGGCTGCTTTTCTTCTTTTTTTTCAGCAGGAGAGAGATTCTCTGATCTCCAGATCTTCTTTTAAAGGGTTTTTCTAAGTCAGGCCTATCCAAGATAATCTCTTAACTCATAGTCAACTGATTAGAAACCTTAATACATCTGCAAAATCCCTTCCCTTTTGCCATAGAGCATAACATAATCACAGGGGTGATATTCCACCACCACTGCCATATTCCATTGATCAGAAACATACCTAAGTTCACTTAATCTCAAGGCGAGATTACATTACAAGCCATTGACTCATTGAGGGTCCTCACTGGGTGTGTCTGCCCCAGTGTCCTGTATTTACAGTGGTTATCAGAGGGGGGAAAAAAAGTATCCTTACTTGGGAATTTGAAATAAAGAAAAGAGAGTGCCATGAGAAATTCCTAATGTCTTTTAAGAATTTAATTAAATTACATCCGAAAGATAAGGCTATGTAAACCAGCTCTGAAACAGCTGAAGTCTTAAAATTTTTGAAAATTGCAGCAACTTAAACTAGCAGATAAAATTACTTTTACTGAAACAGAAAAAGTACATGAATACCATAAACAATGTACTACGAAATGACAAGCATAAGAATAAAGGACAGTGAAATAAATTTCATTAGAACTTTGCCTCATTTGTATTTTCTGTTGTGATGGTTAATATTGAGTGTCAACTTGATTGGATTGAAAGATGCAAAGTATTGTTCCTGGTTGTGTCTGTGAAGGTGTTGCCAAAGAAGATTAATATTTGAGTCAGTGGACTAGGAAAGGCAGACCCACCCTCAATCTGGGTGGGCACCATCTAATCAGCCCCCAGCGCAGCTAGAATGAAAGCAGGCAGAGGAATGTGGAAGGGCTAGATTGGCTGAGTCTTCTGGCCTCCATCTCTCTCCCATGCGGGATGCTTTCTGCCTTTGAATATCAGACTCAGACTCAACGTTCTTCACCTTTTGGACTTACACCTGTGATTTGCCAGAGGCTCTCAGGCTTCCACTACAGACTGAAGGCTGCACGTCAGCTTCCCTACTTCTGAAGTTTTGGGACTGGGACTGGCTTCCATGCTCCTCAGCTTGCAGACAGCCTATTGTGGGACTTCACTTTGTGATCCTGTGTGTCAATTCTACCAATAAACTTCTCTTTATATTGTCATCTATTCTATTAGTTATGTCCCTTTAGAGACTAATATACTATTTCTGTCCATTGAGAGACTAATACATCTGTCTTGCATTTTTCTTAAGTTATTTAAAATAATTAATAAATTAGAAGTAAGAGGAGTTACATGGCTCATTTGCTAATTTACAAAAAAAAAAGATTTTTCTAGAAAAAATATATATTTGAGTGTGAAAGTCAAGGGTAAATTTGATTGTTTTTTCAGAATACTTTGAGTGTCTTTTGGGAAGAATGCAATACAAACAAATGAACTCTTACCTAAATTTTGGTTGTATAATTTCCTTTTCATGTTTTTTAAACTACTGGCATTTCCAAAATTAATTTTATACTCTGGGCTCAGAAGTTTAACTAGGTCATATTTTGTTGTTTTAGAGAGGTATCTGTTTGTTAATTGACATAATTTAATTTTATGTTACAAATACTGAAGAGGTTACCTTTACTATGTTCTCAGTATTATTTAAATATATTAGAAAAATATGGAAAAATCAACTCATTTCCCAAAAGGGACTTTATGAAGCAAGACTGTTTGCAGCCCCACTTTATAGATGAGGGAACAGAGGCCAAGACAGTCTAAGGGTCACAGCCAGACTGCCTCCTGCAGCCATGATTTTAAGCCATTCACTTTGCACTTTCTTCCCATGGCTCACTTGCTTCCATCACTGCATATGATTAATCTCAGCTGCTGTCCTTTTTCTAACCTTGTCTCTTCGTATTTACATATAAGAAAAAGAGCACAAAGTCATATTTTCTACAAATTCCAGGAAATCTTTTGTGGCTTCTCATTTCACATAAGAGAAGTGATAATAATCTCACTAAACATTGGAAATGTAAATGTGTTACATATTTTAGAAGAAGGTCTAACTAAAGCCAGGGATCTGGTCCCCCAGATACCACATAGCAAAATTACTGCATAATAATAGAGCATCAGAGGTATTTAGAAAAGAGTTAACATAGCAGGCCTTAACTGCTACCTTCAGAAAGGCCGACATGCAAGGTTAATCCTCGGCAGCATCTGGGAACTTGGATTTTGTGAGTGTTCCTGTCATTCCCTAATTGATGAATGTGGTTTATTGTGCCTAAACTGTTTGGACAAACGTGTGGTTTATGTTGAACATCTGCTTCCCTCCCCCCGCCCAGCCTTGGAGTCTGGAATTTTGGCAGGTGTTAGACAGAAGGTGCCTATATGACTAGGCCCCATGAAAGCCCTGGATGCTAAATCTCCTGAGAGCTTCTGTGACACTGCAGGAATGAGCTTCCCTGTAACACTTTTCTCCTGTTGCCACAACTTGAACCTAGAGCAGGGAAGCACATTCTGTGTAACTCTGATGGGAAAGAACTTTTGACAACCTGTCTTGGAATTTTGTCCTGTGTGCCTCTTGTCTGTGCTGATTTTGCTTTGAATCCTGTGGCTGTAATAAGTCCTAGCCACGAATATGACCATACGCTGAGTCCTGCAATTCTTCCTAGTGAATCACTGGACTTTGGGCTAATCTTGGGGCTTCTCCACACAGAAGGATATAGGAGTTTGCACAAGGTTCAAAATTGTAATAACTGCTATTATTTCATTATTTTTAGCTTCACCATTAATATTTGGTTATGTGACACCATGATTTAATATTCCTAATTTGAGTCACTCTAATCAATAAGGACATATTATTTGATAGACGATTGTGAAATACACAGTTAATCATTACAACTTAGAGAACTTTGTGCTTATAACCCACACATTGGGAATAATATGATCTTGCTCCAATCATGACTGGAAGAATGCTCAATGCTCACTTGTTTTTTTTATCAAACCTTTTATAAAATCAGAGAAAAAGTATTAGTAGTCATCATCTGTTTGTGTTTAGTAACAATGACCAATAAAATTCCATCTGCTCTGCCTATATTCTCTTTCAGACTGAACTCTCAGAAGTCTCAGCTATTGACAGGTCTCAGTTAACTCCGTCCCAAGGAACAAACCTTGCCAAAGGGAACTACGCCCTCCCCACCTACTGTGATTCAGCCTCTTGCTCAGTGAGATCTTGCTTAACTCCTTTCCTCATGGGCAAATTCACTGCTCAAAAACTTCTCGTGAGCAAACCTCAATCCCACGTTATTTTTTCAAGAAACTTGACCTAAGGAAAAGTCATAACATGTAAAGTGTCTGTTAAGTTTCTAAAGGAAACAGTCTATCTAGCCTGTAATGATGCCTTTCTGATGATAAAACAAGTTATAATTTAAGGATTCATAAGCTGAGGCTTGATATTCTTAGCACAAGTTCCACTGGAATGAATGGACACTATGCTGGGTATCTATTCGCATATAGCAGGTGAAGTTTTCAATTTTAAGCAGTTGTGATTCAAGCACTTATCTCAAAGGAATAGTGAAAACTACTTTTTAAATTTTAGCACAAAAGATGTAACATACCATACAAATTAATTCTATCACTCTTTATAAATGTGACAATTGTGGTGCAGAAATTTCTATAAATTACTAAGATAAATTTCTTATTTGCAAGACTGTGAATACATTCTTCTCAGGGCTAATCACAAGTATTTTTGGAGTGCTTTTCATACATCCATCACTGAATGTGCTGGGGGCAATGAGGGAAACATTTAATATAGGATGTATTCACAAAGTACTTGAAATCAGAATGTGATTAAAGAGGTATGTTCATCATTAAATATTGAAAAAACAGAACTGTATTCAACAGTGTGATTTATTAAATGCCAGATACTGTTGGTTGCTTAAATCTTTCTGCCTACAGAATGTTAATTTTATTTAGAACTGAATAAATTATGATTAATTCCAGCCAATGACAAAAATCCTCTTCCTTTTGAATAATACTTGATTTTTCAAGTTATTTTCTAATTAAGAATGGCTATGTGGCCTGCTTATGGTTAATAAGAAGTAAAAAGATATCATTGGAGGCTGCTGATGCTACCTCTTTGTTAATCTTTCTTCCCTGAATACAGATATGATGCTATGATATCTGGCACGGCATCAGTGATATGTGTGTGCATGTAATGTGTGTGACGGTATGGGTGCACATACATAGTAAGTTCTGTAAATTTATATAAATGATATAATATACTATAAAATATAAAACTTCTTACTCTCACTCAACAATGTTTTTAAATTTGTCAATGTTTTTTATGGAGATATATTTTCCTTTTAACTGAGAACTATGCCATCAAATGAAATTATAGCAGCATAAACAAAAGTATTGTATGGTTTTACCATTACAAATAAAGATGCAAAAAATAATCCAAATTAATGTTGCAATAAATATCCAAATGCAAATCTTGCCCTCTTGGGTAAAAGTTTCTAGCATGGGATTTCTGAGGAATAATTTGCATCAATGTTCTTTTTTTCCCCCAGATATTGACAATTTACCCTGCAGAGCTTATAAGAAAAAGCATATATACCAGCAGGTATATATGAAAATTCCCATATCTCCACATCCTTTTCAAAATTGATAACATCCAAGTTTATTTTTTAATATAGAGGTTGAAGATGGTAATTCACTGTATTTTTAAATATATTCCCCAGTGACTGGCAGTTAAGGACCTTCTCATATGTTTCTTTTAATTTATGCTATCTTTATACTTCAGATCCATCAGGTGATTCAGCATAAGAAAAAACTTTCAGCTAAAATATATCAAAATGATCTAGAGTTATAGGCATAAGATATGAAAATATCCTGGTGCTAGGACAAGAATCAAGATGTAACTGCCTGAAAATTGATGGCAAGCAGCAGTGAATCAATATTCTAGAAAATTTCCAAGTACGTGAGGAATTGCCTCAGGCATCAAGATTACTGACTCTAAAGGCACATCTTCTGTTTTGGGTTCCTCTTCTCTGCTCTCATGAAAGAAGCATGCTTTTTAGCAGATAAACCCTTCCACTAATGTAACTTAAAGAGTCACAATGCCTTAGTGGGCCTGTTTAATCATTTTTCTAATGAAAATAATAAGAGCTCTCTTTTCTAAACTTAGTTCAGTACTAAGTATAGAGTTACATATAGGAAAACACTCACTGTATTGTAAAGTGCTATAAAATGTAAGGCATTATCTTTATTAACTAGGGTTATTGGACTTAAATTCTAGAAGATTGTATAGTGCATTTCAATTGGCCTCCAACTATAAAGACATGTTTGAATACAAGAAGTGAACATATTTCTTTTGAGTATAAATACCAAAGCAAAATCCATCTTGCAATTCTTCTATATAACATGAAAGTTTAATATCCTTAGAGTGCATGTCATCTCATTCACTACTGTATAGCAGCAAATTGTTTGCTTTTTACTTTGGTGCTGTAAAACTAGAGAATATTTTTCACATCACTTGAACAGAGGCTTTGGTGATCAATAGATGAAAGTGTGAACTACATTCCCCTTGCCAAAGTCACAGAGCGTGCAGCTATGGAAATCACAATTCCAAACTTCAGTGAGAAAAAAATGTCCCCAGATGTTGAGTTGTTGTTTTTTTTTAATGACAAACTCCTTTACTTTGTTCTATGTTTTCATAGAATCTAACCTCACAGCAATGGATTTATCCATATCTGTAAATTCCCTAGAGCCCAGAAGACCAGTATAGTTACAAAAAATGATTATTCCCAATTTATTGCTCTACATGCACACTCCTGAGTTGCAAGTATAATTCTCACCCCTCCTTTTATTGTGAAGAAAATGATACAAATGATTTCCAAGGAATTCTAGCATCTATATTTGAAGCATTAAATGAATGTTTTTTAAATATTTTTTAAAAATACAATATAATAGCAACTATTTTTTAAAAAGCAACAGTTTATATTCTGTGACCAACCGTCAATGAGTGAGGAAGTTTAGCTGGAATTACCCAGCAAAAGAGTGATATATAAATTTCTAAGATGAATAAAAGTCTCTTCCAGGGAATGCATATAAACACACACACACACACAAACACACACACACACACACACACACACACACACACACACACACAATCATATCATATCATATCTTTGGGGATAACCTAACCTTCAGGGAAAGAATGTGCCTGTAAATCAACTTTTTTTTTTAGATCCAGTGACTAGTTATTAATATCTCATCTTTTCAGCTATGCAAGATTATTTCCTAAAAGGTTTCCCCAAAATAGCTTTTGAATCAGAAAAGTTACTATAAATTAATATAATGCCATTGGTCTGAGAGGAAAGAATTATGTGCTCCTTCCTCCTCCAAAGACTAGAAACTGAGCAACCCTTTGCTGAAGATCATTCACTTTATACCCTCTTTTTTCAAATAAGAGAAACTTGAAGAGCTCTTTGCTCTAAAGGCCACATTTTTTATTAAGCATAACTAATCAAAACAGGGCCCATAACTGTGTGTAAATGGTATTCATTTCAGTGTTGCTGCTTTACACTTTCCTAAGAATAAAATTCTTCAGGCTGGGTGTGGTGGCTCACGCCTCTAATCCTACCACTTTGGGAGGCTGAGCAGGATAGCTCATGAGGTCAGGAGTTCAAGACCAGCTTGGCCAACATACTAAAACAGTTTCTCTACCGAAAATACAAAAATTAGCCAGGCATGGTAGTGAGTGTCTGTAGTCCTAGCTACTTGGGAGGCTGAGGCAGGAGAATCTCTTGAATCTGGGAGGTGGAGTTTGCAGTGAGCCAAGATTGCACCACGGCATTCCACTTAAGCAACAGAGTCAGACACAACAGAGTGAGACTTTATCTCAAATAAACAAAAAAATTTCTTCAAGAATATACAGTTCTTTCAAGTGATCATTTTACCTTCTGTATTTTTCAAAGTATTAGGGCATTTTGTTTCATAGATGTTTTGTGAAACAGATTTCTAATTAACGTATAATTAATTGTAATAAGGCAATTTGTGTCATAACCTATAAGTTGTGTTATGACCTACAAGTGTAGAATTTGCTCTTTGATAAATGAGATAGTTCACAGATTGGTTTTCTGTTGTTTATTGCAATTTACTATCTTGATAGTATATGTGTGTGTATATATACATTTTTTCTCAAGCCATATAAAGAAAGCATATAGACATTTGGTTGTAAGATAATTAATATTCATTTGCTTTCTATATAAACTTGTCCAACTATGTCACAGACATAAAATTGCTCAAAATAATTTATATTTTATAAAATTATATGCGTTAGATAATAGTTATATTCTATGGGATAGTCTATATGCTTTCAGTGATACCATTTGGTGATAATTTACCCAGGCCCTTTCCTCATAATTCATTACTAATAAATTTGTAAAAACCTTAAACATATATTAAGAGACACCCTGCAAATGAGCTATGATTATTAACTTGGTAGCTTTCAAGGAATGAAATGGAACACAACTTTATGAAAAGTTAGAGTGCAAATTTTCTAGTCTAAAAATAGCCTCCCAAATCACTGCTGGTGGAGTTGTATCTGGTATTTTGATTGATGTAAATTGGTTGATCCAAAGCTTCCTAAAGGCTTATGGCCTCTCCTACAAGGAAGTATGAAATCATACTAAAAAATTAACTTTAAGGAAAAGATTTGCTTCAAACATTCCTTAGCATCTAAGAACTCCCATTATAACTAATATTCTCTGATGATAGAATTTGACAACAAAGTCTCCTATATCTTACCCTTAATATACATCAACCATTATCTGGAGGTAAATATAGAAAGGACAGGTGGTTGGCCGTCTCACAACAAGATATTAAACAGAAACTCAGTCTCAAGCAAATCTTGTAGCTTTTTCATATTAATGAAATCATATTAATAGAAATTAATATGCTTTAACCATTCCAGATACTAAACACAATCATCCATTATTTTATAAATATAGAACAGGTATTAATGCTTAATAATAATGAATAACCAATGGTAGATCTAAATTTATGGGCTATTTGCACATGATACTGTATTCCTTCAAAAGTAAGAAGAATGTAGTTTCTAACTCCATGGAATATAGGAAATCTCTTTTTATTTCTATATTTCTCATTTAAACTGAGTTTAATAGAAATCATGAAAGCAATGGCTCAAATAAATGTGTTGATAAACTTTAGATCATTTCTTGCTTTAAGGAATATGTTTTGAAGCAAAGCTCTTATAATAATTACAATGTCATCTTTCTTGACATTAATCCAGGTGGTTTTTTCAACAAATAAAAAATGTATTATTTTAAAGGTATACCTCATTAAGAAGTAATTGAATATTTTCTTTCACTAAATAAGCTTTATGCTAACAGGTCCAAGAGTGAGTATATAAGCTTATTCATTTTAGGATAAAATAAGGACTTCTAAGAAGCCATCCAAAAATCAAAAGTGGAAAAAATAAAAGCAAACTGGTCTATATTGACACTCCTCTCAAATTAATGTTTGTTTTATAGGTAATTCCACTCTACACTTAAAAGCAAAGAGTTTGATCTGATTTACTCCTTCTTCCTTGTTACCAAATACTGACGATTCTATTTTCTTCCTTTAAAGAACTTTGGGAGTTCGTTAAAGAACTTTGGGAGGCTGAGGCGGGCGGATCACCTGAGGTCAGAGGTCAGAGACATGGTGAAATGCTGTTTCTACTAAAAACAGCTGAGTGTGGTGGCACAGGCCTGTAATCCCAGCTACTTGGAAGGCTGACACAAGAAAATTGCCTGAATCCAGGAGGCAGACATTGCAGTGAGCTGAGATCGTGCCATTGCTCTTCAGCCTGGGTGACAGAGAAAGACTCTGTCTCAAATAATAATAATAATAATAAATGAAAAATAAAATTATTTATATGCTCTAAGACACTGTTGTGATAAATACCTCATTTAGTTTAATTGAATATCTAAGCTTATGAGGGAGAAAAATCAGAAAACTGTTGATGTAATAGAATACGGAGCCTAGAAAGGCATCACAACCCTAACTTTAAAATGTTTCTGTGTTTGCCTCTCAATAGAAGATATATGTGTGGCCAACAAACATCTAGAAAAAAAAAATGCTCAGCATCACTAATTATCAGAGAATTGCAAATCCAAACCACAGTGAGATATTACCTCAGCCCAGTTGGGATGGCTGTTGTTAAAAAGTCAGAAAACAATAGATGCTGGTGAGGCTTCCAAGAAAAGGGAACGCATATACACTGCTGATCGGAATGTAAATCAGTCCAGCCACTGAGGAAAGCAGTCTGAAGATTTCTCAAAGAGCTTAAAACAGAGCTACCGTTTGAGCCAGCAATCCCATGACTGGTATATACTCAAAGGAAAATAAATCACCATACCCAAAAGACACACCTGCTCATGTGTTCACTGCTGTGCTACCCACAGTAGCAAAGACATGGAATCAACCCAGGTGCCCACCAATGGTAGATTAGATAAAGAAATTACAGACACACTATAGAATATTATACAGCCATAAAAAAGAATGAAATCATGTCCTTTGCAGCAACATAGATAGAGCTGGAGGCCACAATCCTAAACAAATTAATGTAGGAACTGAAAACCAAATACCACATGTTCTGACTTATGGGTGATAGCTAAACACTGAACACATATGGACATAAATACAAGAATAACAGACACTATAATCTGCTAGAGGGTGGAAAGAAGGGGTGAATGGGTTGAAAAAGTACTTATCAGGTATTATCCTCAGTATGTGGGTGATGGGATCCATACTGAAACCTCAGCATCACAGAATATTTCCATGTAACAAACCTGCACATGTACCCTCTGTATCTGAAAGTTGAAATGTTTTTTAAAAATTAAAATAATGTTTCTGTGTTTGGATTGGTAAATTTTATTACAAATAGTTACTTCAAAAATTTCTCTTCAGATCGGAAAAAAAACACATGTAATATTAGACATTGGATTATATTTTTGAAACATTCTTCTAGATTCATTTGATAAGAGTTCATTGTAACTTTATTGAATTAGCATGAAGTATCTTATTACAATCTCATGGAATAGGACTCCAACTGACACTTATGAACATTAATGCTACTTATCAAAGGGCTTGAAGAAATGGAAATAAGAAAATGATGTCAAGAAAAAACATTCTTACATTGTCTTTGGTTCCCCATTGGTATTATGTCAACTGGTGAGTGTAAAAATTTATGGTAAGTATTGTTCTGATCCCTAATTTACTGTGTAGGATAGGCTTTAAGCTTGCCCTGGTGTATTTATATCAAGCAATCTCAGCATAACAATTGTTCCTAAAAGGAAACTTTAGGACATGTAAGGATTATAGCATACTAGATGGAATCATCATGAGATAAGAAATCCTGGTGAAACTCAATAATCCATTGTAAATGACACCCTAGCTAAGAAATATAAAATGTTGTCTTGAAATCAAAAAATAATATGGCAAAAACTTCAATTAGAAATAAGTTATTCAAAACCTGAACAATAATAATCAGATTTCCTGAATATTTTCAATTTTTTTCATTAGGTAATTTTTTGCAATTCAAGAACAATAACTTTCCTCTTTAAGCATTCTGATTCTCTTATTCATTGTTCTTGACATTAATACAGGTGTTTTTTAAAACCAAAACATTCTCATTAATTTTTAAAATAGACCTCATTAAGAAGTTAGTGATTACTTTCCTTCAATAAGTTTGTTTTTTATTTTGCTAACAAGTACAACAGTGAATATATAAGCTTAAACATATCAGCATAAAACAAGGATTTCTAAGAAGTTATCCAAAAAGCATATAATGGGGGTGGGGAAACTCAGGTCATTTAAAACTGGGAAACATAGATGACCTCTGCCCCCATAGGTAGATAGGAGACATGAAGTAGTGGGGGTCAAGTAGGAAAGGTGTAGGAAGAAGCTAATACACAAGGGACTGTGAACTAAGCACCACGCACATTAGAAAAGGGAAGCAAAATTGAAACTCATCAAGGTAAAGGGCAGTCCAGGAGAAGAAAACTGAATTCTCTTTTTGCTACAGTGGAAAAAAAATACAATATACTGACTAGTGGCAGGAGAGTCCAAAACATAGTTTATATTTGAGATAGAGAAGAAACCAGGCAAAATAAATAATTAAAAAGTGATAAATATTTGCATGTACCAGTTAACCAGTTTGCTGTTTGCACAAAATCAGCCAAAAAGAAAAAAAGAATCCCATGAAGTTGCTCAACTTTTGGTTAGAGAGAAGTAAAGAAAAATTAAACTTAGATACAAGAAACTCATTATTAGTAGAAAAATTTAATTGGTCTTTAACATTGCTTTGACTTCTACCTTAAAATTAGTTTATTCGTGAAAATAGTCTTTCTTCAATAATGACTAATAAAAACATTTTAATAGGATATGTAAAATGATTATTTTCAAAGATGTAAAAAATGGGAAAAAATACATGGAAAACGCAAAACTCCCCACCAAAAAGATGTTGCTGGGGAGCAGATAAATATTGTGACGATATATTTTCACCATGAATTAAAAAGATAAATTGCTTCAATTAATCAAGAATGCAAGGCAAGAGCTCAGGGAAGATAATGCATTTCAACAACAAAGTCATCAGTCACACTGAACTTGCCCATTTGTGACTTAAGTCCTTCTTTAGGGATTTTCCAGAGACCAAACTCCAGATAATCCAGGAATGACTAGAGATTCGGGGCAAAAGAACTCTGCTCAGCGTTACCAGATGTAATGCAAAATGCTTAATACTTCAAATGGATCATGTGACATTTTATACCAAAAAATTATTCTATATTTATCTACAATTCAAATTCAATGGTGTGTTCTCTATTTTTATTTGCTAAAGTTGACAACTCTAACTGTTAAGAACATTGAATTTCTTTCACTGCAAGACGATTAGTAAACAAATGTGGGAATCAGGGTTTCAGAATAACATGCAAATGTTCTCTGAGTGGGCATTTTAGATATGGCATAACAAAAAAGAAGTGGAAGAAGAGGGAAGCAAGGCCAGAGGAAAGCAAGGTTTTTTGATCCCTCATCTTTAGTAACATGAAAGTTGACAGGCAAATAAGAGACGTGTAAGTATATATGACATTAAAAGTGTGCACTCTAAGAGAATTAATGAAATAAACTAAAATCAGGTGATGAACAAACAGAAGTGTAAATGATCAGCTAAGAAGAAGAAACACTAAAAACAGCAGATTAATCATATTATGTATAGTTCTATAAAATTATAGTGATAAAGTTAAACATCAAAATGAAGTAAAATTAAATAGGAAATGTAAAACATAAATAAAAATGCTATAAAGCATACGATAATGTGGTGAAAAAGAACAAACATAATTAACAAAATAAAGAAGACATCTATTTTTTCCCCAAAGCAAAACTCAATTTTAGTCTTTACAAAAAAAAAAAAAAAAAAGCCCCTCATACAACATAAGCACAGGAAGTACAAAGCAAGAAGATTTAAGAGTATACAAACATTTTACACAAAAAGCAATCCAGGATTGAAATTATTTTTTGTAGGTAAAGATTAATTCAGATCACAAAACATTACACAAATTGAAGAAGGGTATTTTTATTGTTACAAATCACATTGAAGAAATGAATATATATGTCCATAATGCTACATCATGAACAGTTATGAAGCAAAGTAGAGAGAAATAGATAAATATATTAGTCTTCTCATCTATGAAATTTAAAGGGGAAAAATACATAAGGACTTAGAAGACTTAAACATAACTAATAAACTTTGAATTATGAATATCAAAGTCTTATCTTGAAAGAGAACACAATGTGCTTTCAAGTATCCATGGATTATTTTAAAAAATTAGTCATACTTTAGGCCATAAAGAAAAAAGAAATAAGTTAATGCCAAAAATTTTAAAAATGCATCTTTCCATCACGCTGCAAATATTAATAACAAAAATAAAGCCATCTAGAAATAAAAACTGAAATCTCTCTCCTTGAGTCATAGGAAAATCCTATCCAAGACTAAAAAATATCCAGAAAAATACAAATACAGAGAAACCAAAATATTTTTCTAGACACAATTCACAAATCACCTTCTCAGAATATGATCTTGTTTCACTTATTTACAGTTGGTAAATTTGAGGTCCAAGGGCCTAATAGCCACAGAGAGAAAAAAAGGGCCGAATTTAAATCCAGGTTTGACTGCCTCTAAATGTGTTCTTTCCACATTAGTCACCAATGCGTTTCAGAGCATTAGAGCCGTTCTTTCCTCATCTGTAAAATAAGGAAGTTGAATTACAAAATAATAACTAGTATTTCTGTATTGCTTATAGTAGGGCAAGCAGTGTTTTTGCAAGTAATACATGCTTTCCATGCATTAGTGTTTAATCTTCATGTCAATTGTATGGGGTAATTACTTGTATCATGACTAATTGAAAGGAAAATAAATTGAGGAATAGAGAATTTAAATAACATCTCCAAGTTACATAGCTGCTAACTAACTAGTCACGTAAAAATCTGAATTCAGAGAGTCGATTTGGCTGTAGACTTCGGCACCTTTTAGAGATAATCTGCCTCAAAGGTACTGTCTAGCTCTGGAATTCTGTTAAAACACATACCTCGGTATTCATGACATGAATACTTTAATTCATCACAGACCAAAGTATGGCTTTCAGTGAATTATATGCGGATAAAAAGAGTAACTATTCAGATGAGTTTTTCTCCAGGGTAAACAAAGAGTAAAATGCCAGAGTCCAATCTCACAGAACAACATACCCAATTGTTAACAAAACAAAAGAACTGTTTCAGTACTGTAGGCAGCACATGTCCCAAGTAAGCTTTTTTAACCAACACAGATGGTGGAGGTTTGATCCAGAACTGTTATATAAACACGTTAGTTTATAAATGAAATTGTCCAACCTCAGTGACAAATAGCTGTACATCTGCTTAATAATCATTCCTGTACCAATTTTAGAAGAGCACTGTAATTATTTTCCCTGATTACAAAGAATTTGGAAATGAATCACACAGATGCTTTGCTATGTACAGTTAGACAATTATTTTTCTCCTTCTTCCTTACTGCTCAATAATATTTCTTTATTATGTTGAACCTAAAAATTGAACTAGGAAAGGTAAATGTAAGCCAATATACCAAAGATAGTAATCACCCAAATTGCTACTACTGGGAAAATAATTCTACCATATGGACTCCGTTCGATTGATTGTGAAATTGCTATCCTCATTATATGGTATGCATGACCCTTAGTAGTGTAAGCACCATTTTCCTCTTTTAGAGACCCAATAATTTCATTGCCTCTCTTTCATCCTTGGAATACAAATCTTATCTAATAATAAAATGTTCCATTTTTTCCTCGGCCCATCTCATCTATTGCTGCTACGCTCCCTTCAATTAGATGACTCAAAAAAAAATTTTTGGTTATTTATTATGTGGCTATCAATCTAGTAGATGCTATAGGGGATAAAAATAAGACATAATACTGGACAGTAAGTATTTATATTGTGGGCAGTATTGTTCTGTATTTGTAGAAGGAACTCTTACACAACAATATTTTACATCGCTTAGGAGAATTGTTATCTTATACAACAATATCTTACATAGCTTAAGAGAACTGCTACTTTTCAGGGGTTTACATGAACAAGATAATTTGTTTGAGTGACTCAAAGAAGGGTAGAATCTGAGCTTGGTAAATTTCCTTCTGGCATTACTTTTACAATTGTATTATTGAATACTAGATTCTTAGATATTCAGTAAATGTATAAGGAGCACTTTCTGTATGACTGATATGTGGCAAGCTCTTTAATTTAGAGTGTTCCTTGTTATCCTGGAATCTTAGAGGTTTAAGAGACATTAAGCCACTCATTGATTAAGCTGAGTATCTCAAATGAGAATTCAAAAGTACATGAAATTCCATATAAAAATACAGTACTTTAACCCATATAGAAACCAGTAGAAGTAACTGAGTTATGTTTATTAAAGAATAGTCATGTGCTTAATATCAGGATAAGCAGATTATATAGTAGAATAAGTATTATGGAATTCTGCAAACAAAAGTTTGAACCTTGCCCTACCACTAACAACCTGTAATCTCACAGTGATAAAGATCAACATTAAAAAAAAAAAAGAAAAGAGGCCAGCAGTCCTGGCTCATGCCTCTAATCCCAGCACTTTGAGAGGCCAAGGCAGGAGGACCACCTGAGGTCAGGAGTTCAAGATCAACCTGGTCAACATGGCAAACCCCCTTCTCTACTAAAAATACAAAAATTAGCCAGATGTGGTGGTACATGCCTGGAATCCCAGCTACTACACTTGGGAAGCTGAGACTCACTTGAACCCAGGAGGCAGAGGTTGCAGTAAGCCAAGAGATCACATCACTTCACTCCAGCCTGGGCAACAGAGCAAAGTTCTGTCTCAAAAAAGAAAAAGAAAAAGAAGTAAGTCATATATGGTCAGTCTTTGAAAACTCCTGTTCTAATACACTATGACTGATGATACCTACTCAAGATTCTTAGAGCACATGTGCGTAAAATAAAGTGGGCTTCTATTTTGAATGTCATATTTTTTTCCTATGATAATATGACATTTCATAAATGTTAAAAGTACAAATTCTTGTAAGAAAGTTAACCCTAAGCTTGCCTCTGAATCCCTGTGAATATCAAATCAATAATTACACAAAGCCATTAATATTTTTTGGGCAACTAAATAATTATAATATGTTAATTAACCTGTAATTCTGACGTGATACTTTCTAGTAGTTTGGGTGAATAAAAATTTAAGAATAGTCATAATCATACTGGCATTCTGGCCATAAAGTCAAGAGTTTTTTGTTAACTAAGTGAGTTATGGTAAAAAAATATTACAAAAGTTATTCACAGTGAACATAATGTTCTATCTATTGTTTTTGTTTGAATTGAATAGCAAACACACCATTATAAATGGTTCAAAACTAGTTCATTTGACCCATCCAAAATTGATTTGGTACATGAACCAACAGCAAATTCATCTGTTACTTTAGAAAAGCAAGGTTATAAATGCTATTTATTCATGAATAAAAACAATCCTACTTTACATAAGCAATTTAACACAGTTCATTTTATTCAGGTGTACATGATGAGAAACAATTTATATACAATATTTTTCTCTGTGTCTGTTACATCCTCATATTGCATTCATTTCCCAAGAGTAGCTGCTTAAA
The DNA here is from genome assembly GCA_004027715.1 of Plecturocebus donacophilus. Taxonomy (NCBI): domain Eukaryota; kingdom Metazoa; phylum Chordata; class Mammalia; order Primates; family Pitheciidae; genus Plecturocebus; species Plecturocebus donacophilus. Next base: position 77,249 of record PVKP010002500.1, on the reverse strand, counting down.
GAAAGCGACTGAAGAAGATCCTCTTCATTTTACCTACAGCTAGGTGATTTTCTATAAGAAAAACATTGCTAACATAAAGTTTTGTCCTACATTTTGAAAGAGCCAAGAGCCTTGTCATTCTTCCACCGCCCAAAAACTGGTACAGATTTTAATTAAATGGTACCCATTTTGTTACTACTGTTATGGGTGTTAGTAGTAGAAGTATCCATGATAATAGTAGTAATAATATTTGTATTTGATATCTCTTGAATGAAATCATACATTGCTAAGATTAGAAAAGATTCACATTTTTCAGAAACATATATAGTCTATATGTGGGAATAGTTAAGAGAAACAAGCAAAGTAACTTCCCAGAAATGAATAAATGGAAGATTTCCTTCTTAACTATATTCTTCTTGTGTATCACATATCTGTCTGGGCCCAATGTGACCCAATAATAACGGAGGTTCTATCTTGGTGTTTTTGAGTTTCACTATGCTTCCTCATGTCAGCATTTTTGAAGGGAAAGAATTTGAGAATCTCATTTCCATCATATGTTAATCAATCTTTCCTCATTTGGAGAAACAGCACATGACCTTTCCATAAGAAGTATCAGAACAATATGAAGATAATTCTTTAGTGAGCAACCTTCAATGTTTGCTTATGGGTGCATAATGGATAACAGTTGGGCACCAAATTACTGATAGCTACAAATTACTGATAAAGGTTGCTGAGTAGTGCTCCAACTAGTATTTCATTTTGCCTACAGTTAAGACTGACATTGTCTCTCTGTGTCCCTCTCTCAATTTGTGCCTGGCAGTAGAAAGTGAAGAATGATGTGGTCAGTTTTCTTATTCATGTATTTTTATAGAAAGCAAAAATGTTGCTCTTTCTTGCTGCTTTTCTTCCAGGTGTCAGATAAAATTTCCCTGGCCACTGAGATGATGGCAGTTCTCTCCTTTCCTGTGAAAATTATTTATCAAATACATTTATAAAACTCATAAAACGTATATGGATGTTTTAATTTAAAATTCGTTTCTGTCTTTTATATTTGACATCTGTCTCCCCCACTAGAATGTAAGCTCGGGAGAGCAGGGAACATAGAATTTAATTATATTAAATTCCAAAACTTAGCACAGTATTTATATTTGTTAAATGATGACTATTATGAAACTATCAGAAGAGGATAACCAAACACCTCAACTACAGAATCTAAAATTCTCCACATGAAGTAAGAACTGACATGATATTGGACTAAAGTGCTTGGCCCTCAGAGGAGTTTATGTAAGTACAGAATATTCATCATTATTGATTGACTTTCACTGACATACACAGAGACATTCTTGTTAAGCTTGGTGTCTCATAATTTCTGCTTGGAAACAGTAACTATAAATAATCTATTAATTACTATACAGGTTTTGAGTTAAATAGATTGAATATATTCTCAAATAGATTAAGGTCAGACTTAAAAGAGGCCAATTTATTTAATCAGTTTCTTCAGTTTCACTGTTTGCGAAAACAGTCTCAATGATGGATGAGAAAATAGTGTGGCAATATCCTCACGACAAATGAAGCTATGAATAAGCAGATATTTTCCAGAATGGATTTCACTTTAGATGAAAAGTGTTGTGACATTAGATCTTACCTGTGGAACTTCTTTATACAGTTTAGGAATTAATTCCAATACCATGAACACCAATCTCTATTTCTACCGTAAATTAGACTTTTTTAAAGTGTTCTGGCTAATAGTCAATTATTAATAAACTTTGTGATGAAGCTGTATCTGAAAGCAATATTTTCAAGTAATTTTTTAGCCTACAATGTTTCATAATCTATTTCATATTTCAGTTTTTTGAATACTGCCATAAACTGCAGAGGCTTATAGAAGAAATCTACTAGTTAGAGTGATTTCTTGATAGCAAAAATTTAATATTGCAAGAAAAGCTTCTGCTTTTTAAGTTTTTACTGAAATAAAAAATAATATTCAGCTAAATTAAAGGTGAGGAAAGTAGCTGTGCTCACGTGTGCTCACACAAAGCTTGGTGGAAACTTCTGGCTGACAACAGTATAATACCTATAAAGCTATTTAAATAACTCATGGATATTGTTCAAATGTCTGTAGCATCAAATGAATTGAAGATAAAATGTCAACATATTATTTGTGAGTGCTTGACTCTGGTAACAAAAGGATTAAGAGCTGAGAAACTGAAACATTGTTAAAACAGTGAAGTCCAATATCTCCTGGGCAGCAAGACTTAAATTCTGTCACAAAAATAGAATGAACTTAGGAACTGAAAACATCTAGGTTTTCCTCTTGTCTCCAACCTTCTAAGTCTATACGTGCAAAATGTAGGCATTAATATCTGTGAAGTGCTTTGCTAATATTCAATGGAATTATATGCAGAAATAGTACAGCAGAGTGACTAGAACAGTTACATATGTTAATTTATTCTAAGTCTGACTGAGGATTCCATTAAGAATATCCATAAAAAGAGGAGATGAAAGGAATACTTAATCGAAGGTCAGAAATAACAACATGCACATAGTGCTTGCATTGCACCTGACACTTTTGTGCTATACATGTAATACAAAATCCACTAATTTAATCAGAGACACTCTTTTGAGGCATACATAAGGGAATAAAAGTACAGAGAGGTTAAGAAACTTGTCCAAGATTGTATACCAAAAGAGGGGAAGAGTCAGGATTCTAACAAAAGCTGTCACTTCTAGAGTCCAGACTAGACTACCTCTCTAAAACGCAGACCTAGTTCTGACAATACTGATATGTTGACCTTTGGTTAAAACCAGTTAATAGTGTTCTCATTTAAGTGGGATAGACATATATGATCTTAAAAATGTCTCTATTAAACTTTGTGAGTTTCCAACAAACATGAAGGCATTTGGGATGGCATAATTTGAAATCTACGTGGGATAGCATATTTGAAATCCAGTGTCAGAGTTTTTGGGGAAACTTCAAAGAGACTGGCTGTTATCATCTACAGCTGCTGAAATTTAGGTACAGGAAGACATCCATATGGCTAAATTAAAAGAAACAAGAGCAGAAGTGCTGAATTTCATTATGCTGCTTCTTATGGCTAATGATCCAAAGAAACATTGAGAAAATAATTGAGGTTTGTTTATTTATTTTAAATTTCCTAGCAATGCTAGATATGCTATTATTAATAACATTCATACACATATTCACTTTGCTAAATACATATGTGACTACACTTGTATCTCATAATAGTCATATGGAAGAATCTATTTTTAAATTGGTTTTACACACTAAGCAGCTTGGACAGAGAAGAAAGCATGGATTTCCCAACTCACACAGCTAGTAAACAGTAGAGCCTGGATTTGAATCCAAATCTTTACTTACAAATTCTATTTGAGGCACCTCCCACAGTGCTGAGGATGAAAATCTTTACTTGCAAGAAATTATTTAAAGTCAGAACTCATTGTATTACACAAAGTGGATCTGAATTGATCATATCTGCTCTTGTCATATTCACTTTTTAATTTGAATTGGTGCCTATAATGATGCAAAAAAAAAGGAGTATTTATTAGAAGAAGAAATGCTGATGTTGGGGGTTTGGGGTTAAAATAGACTAAAATTGCCTCACCGATATCAGTTCTGAGAAGGTATCTTAGTTTAAACTTAGCGTTCTTGCCCTTTGGATCTTACAGTGATTTATGCAAAGTTGAGGGTTCTAACCATAAGAACATATTAAAGATATAGTTTGCTACTATTGCAGGTATTTTTTTTTCCAATGGGACTCTTAAAAACTCCTGAACTATTAATCTATTTGTAAGAACTACTAGCTAATAAAAATAGTATATACGGATAACATTTAAGATTTCTAATATTGCTATTTGTAGTAGCTCATTATTGTACAGTGGAGAAATCCAAATATCAGCTTCTAATATGATTTTGTTCATAACACATGGGCAGAGAGTGTTTCACACATGGTCAGTGCACAGAGGTCATCCAGCTTTGCTAATCAGTTCAGGAAAGCAGTCTCCAAAGATGTACACTGATTCTCTACTAGAGGTATGATGCTTCAGGGTGCTAGTTCCACACAAGTGTGCTTCACATTGAAAGAATAAGTTGTTTAAAAATCCATTTGAATGAAATCCTGGAACTATCATACTTTATAACCTCTCTTAACAAAAAGTTATCTTGATTAGCCACAAGAAAGCCAAGTCCACTTAAGAGAGCAATCTCACCTTCTGAGCGCCCAAGACGATTTGCATTTAGTGTTAGGTTGGTGCAAAAGTAATTGTGTTTTTTGCCATTAAAAGCAATACTTCAGTATCTGTAGTATCACTAGCAAATGATCAGTGTTTTGTAAAACTTAATACTGTGGGAGAAATTATTTTTCTGAGTTTTCAATAAACATGTCCTTTACTAATTTGTGAATTCTTAGGGTAATAAAGTGAAAAGTATGTGAGCTCCAAAGTCTTTTATCTGAGTTTTAACATCAGCTTGATCTCTTACTAGATGGGTGATATTTGCAACATCACATAACCACTTTAATGTTCAGTTTCTTCATCTTTAATGAAAATAATTATATCAGGGGATGCTATAAAGTGCATGAAATAATGCATATAAATATAATAATGCATGTAAATAAATATTCTGACATTCTTGGTAGCCATTAAAAATATGAGTTGATGTTGAGGTTGTTGCTATTATGAATATTGTTATTTTTATTAATATTACTCTTTTATTGATTGCAGCTAATGATCACAAACTCATAATTCTAGTCCATCTTGGATAGAATCAATTTATTCCACTAGTGATATCCAGGAAATTAATTTCATGAAAAGCCACCAAACACTTGTAAGTTTAGATATTCACAAAGTACTTGGGCCCCAAGATAATTTCATCTATGCTAGGGTTTGAATGTGTCTCCCAAAGTTCATGTGTTGGAAACTCAGTTCCCAATACAACGGTGCAAAAAGGTGGGACTTTAAGAGGTGATTAGGTCATGAGGTATGTTGTTTCGTTTCTATTACTATAAATGAATACCTGAGACTGGATAATTGAAAAGGAAAGGAGCTTTGTTTAGTTCATGGTTTTTCAGGCTCTACTAGCATGGTATCAGCATCTGCTGAGCTTTGGTGAGGCCTCAGGAGGCTTTCACTTATGGTGGAAGCCAAAGGGGTAGCAGATGTGTCACATGACAAGACAGAAAGCAAGAAAAAGAGAAAGAGGTGCTAGGCTTTTTGTTAACACCAGCTCTCACATGAACTAATAGAGTGAGAGCTCACTCATTACCACAGGGAGGGCACCAAGTCATTCATGAGGGATCCACCCTCGTGACCCAAACACTTCCCACTAGGTCCCAACTCCAATGAAGGGGGTTACATGTCCACGTGAGATTTTGGAGAGGGAAAATATCCAATCTATATTAGAAGAGTTTTGGCCTTCTAAGTGAATTAAATCCTTTATTATGCAAATGGGGCAGTTAATCACAGGTAGAAAGGATGAGTTTAGTTCTCTTCATCACTAAAATGGTGGAAAATACAATTTTAAAATTCAAGTACTTCAATATTCCTATGATGCAATCTTAATATTTTCATTTCTTTTTAGTTCCATTGTATGACATAATTTTGAAGATGAGATTTATGTAAATTTGGCTTTTACTCAGAGTCTGCTCACACATCTACTGCTAAAAGTCTCTCTGCAAAGTTTCCTGGGTCCTTTTAATGAAAGTGGTAAAGGTACAAGGACAAAGACTCTGTCTTCAAGAAAATCTCAGTATAATCAGTTTGATATTTTTTCTTAATTTAATTTTAAGTTAATATTCAGATTTTTATAGTAATTGAAATTTTCCACCACTATTTTAGAGATAATTTGGAGGCCCATGTTTAGAATTCAGCTGCTTTGGGTCTCTATTAATCTGTATTATAACCATTTAATCACATCCACTTTTTAGATATAATAAAGAATAATTACATAAGTCTTTAATGATTAATGTTGTTTTTATATCAAGAATAAACAAAATTTATTATTTCTTTCAACTTCTTATCTGTCATTCCTTAAGTCTATGAATATAGCAACCTGGAAGACATATGGCACTGAATTTATTTGCAGACATTGTTCCACTAATGATTAATAAAAGCTAATTTTGTCAACAGATTCATGCTGAACATACATTTATTCAACAGGAAATTTCATAAATCAATCATAGTCTATTGAAAATTTATTTTTTAAAGTATTATATCATTTAGAAAAAGAATTGATCTACATTTTAGAATTTTAAGTGACATTTAATGATTTTGTCTGCTAAATCAAAAATAGAACCATATAAATACTGCTTCATGAAATTATAGCAGTTTCATTAGAGAATTAGAAAAACATAGATGTGCTAAAATTGTAAAATCTCATTCACATAATATTTATTATATTTAAAAATCATTTGAAATTATCTTTTTTGCTTCTGGACTGAAAATAATCTGATTTGAATTTTTGTAAGTAAAGCAGGGATTAAACACCCAAAACATTATCTACAGTGAAGACTTCTTCTGAAAGACAAATTACACTCTTAAATATAGTACACTTAAATTTTATATCCACAATTTCACTATAATTCAACAGATACATTACCTACAAATAGAAAACGACATTTAGGCGCTTTCTCATTAGGTTAAAAACAAAAACAACAAATATATAAGCCTAAAAATCCAAGGATAATTGATAATTTTATTAAGATATTGGAGGTTTTTCCAGATATAATAAAGAATATAGGAGTAGAAAAAATATGCCAAGTCTATTTGTATTTCAATATAAGAATATTATGTGCATTGTGAAATTTTGGCAAGATGCCCATGATAATAATAGTACTGTGTTTTGCCAAACTCCTAAATCAAATGGGGGGGGGGAACACTTTGGAGTTCAAGATATGGAGTAGTCAAAGCATGTTTCTCTAGCCCAATCTATGAAAAGAGGACTCCGAAGAGATAGGAGAACATCTGGAAATAAGAGGAAATGCAGTTATATCTGTGGGGCTATGATACATAAGGCAAACAAAAGCAGAGAGAACTAGAAATAACCAGTTATGTTTGGATAGAAGGGGAGGCCACTGATGAGTTATTAGCTCAGAGCGACAGTTTAAGAGTAGGACGAGGTTGAGTGAAGTTGGGAGGCTACTCTTCCAGAATGACCCAGGATGTATATGTGTTTATTGTGGCTAATTATCTGTGCCCGTTCTGAGAAGTATGCAGTATTTAGACACGTTATGAAGCTCAATATTCAGTGAGGACCTTCTACTTTTGACAGATCATTTATACGCTACCTGATTTGATTAGAGAGAGAGTTGCTACCCTCATGGAGCTTTGTAGCTTGTATACCAGTTGAAGCAGGCTCATCTCCCTGCCCTTTTGGCTGGAGGCAGGAAAGATAACAGCGAAATAGAGTCTCACGGAGGGTCTCCTCAGGACAGATATATTTCGAGTCATAATGAGAGAAGATTACTCAAACCTCTTGTGTGATGAAAACTACCATACATTTTCAAAAGGGGCTTTTCCTGTGTAATCGTAATGGGCAGAAATAGAAGGCCCACAGATGGAGAAAATTCTGGCACTGGCTGGCGCGGAAACAAGAGTCCCCAGGAGTGTGAGACGATGCTAGGCGTGTTCACTTCCTAGGGCTGCTCTAACAAAGTGCCACATCCGGGCGGCTCAATATGGGAGAGATTTATTCTCCCATATTTCTGGAAGCCAGAAGCTCAGTGTCTTTGTACCAACAAGGCAATGTTCCAGCGAGAGTCCAAGCAGAAAGAATGCTTCCTTGACTCTTCCTAGCTTCTGCTGGTAGCCATCAGAGCTTGGTGTTCCTTGGCTGGTAGCTGTCTCACTCTAATCTCTGCCTCTGTTCTCACATGGTGTTCCCCCTGTATGTCCCTGCGTCCTTACATGGCCCTCGCCCTCTATCATGCTCTTCCTATTAATACAATGACACCAGTCTTATTGGATTAAGGGTCCATTCTACCCCACCATGATCTCATCCGAACTAATTCCATCTGCAAGACCGTATTTCCAAGTAAGGTAACATTTTAAGGTACTGGGGGTCAGGAATTCAACATCTCATTTTGGAAGACAAAATAAAACCATGAACACTAGGCAAGCCAAAATTTTGAAAAAATTAACAGTCTCTTTCTTTAGGTTACAGTTTTCAGAGCTAGAGGAGGTATATTAAAAGAAGTAATACTTTGCTTTAAGATTGGAAAGAGAATAAAAGTGAAGTTTTAATGTTTGCCAAAGTAAGGAAGATTTAAGCATAGTATTGTTATGATTAACAGCACTTTCAAAATAACAAAGATAATCAGTTTTACAAACTAATTAATTGAATTATTTCACTAATTAAGTTTATTCTTCATTTTTTGATAACTTTTTTTTTTTTTTTTTTTGAGATGGAGTGTCGCTCTTTTGCCCAGGCTGGAGTGCAGTGGCAGAATCTCGGCTCACTGCAACCTCTGCCTCCCAGGTTCAAGTGATTCTCCTGCCTCAGCCTCCCAAGTAGCTGGGATTACAGGTGCGTGTCACCACACCCAGCTAGTTTTTGTATTTTTAGTAAAAAAAAGAGTTTCACCATTGGTCAAGCTGGTCTCGAACTCCTGACCTCTTAATCTGCCTGCCTTGGTCTCCCAAAGTGCTGGGATTACAGGCGTGAGCTACCACACCCAGCTTCTTGATAACTTTTTAGTTGTCTTAAGCATGTTACATTTTGTTAGTAGCATGAATGCCTTTTCCATCTATATTTTCAAAGTTTTTCTTTACCCTAATCCCACACTTCATAAGGATGTGAAAAGGGCTTTAGACTCTCAATATTCCATAAGACTTAAATAGATAAACAATAACATTTATTTCATAAATGTTTTAACCTTTAAGTCTAAAACATCAGTGCCATTATCTTCCATCTTATATTTAATCTTTCAAATCCATTTTCACACACATAATTTTTCTATTCAAGTTTTATGTCAGGTCAAAAAATATGTGCTAAACAATAACGAGGCCTTATGTGATGATTAAGAATATGGATTTTTTAAATTGTGTTTTAGATGTTGGGGTTCATGTGAAGAACATGCAGGACTGTTGCACAGGTACATACATGGCAATGTGGTTTGCTGCCCTCATCCCCCCATCACCTATATCTGGCATTTCTCCCCATGTTATCCATCCCCAACTCACCACCCCCACTGTCCCTCCCCTAGCTCCCCCCACAGACTTCAGTGTGTGATGTTCCCCTCCCTGTGTCCATGTGTTCTCATTGTTCAACACCCACCTATGAGTGAGAACATATAGTGTTTGATTTTCTGTTCTTATGTCAATTTGCTGAGAATGATGGTTTCCAAGCCAGAATGCATGGCTTCCTATCCTCACTCTACTGTTTCCTTGCTAAGAGTGGACATGTTATTTAACTTTCTTTGGCCCCATTTTCTCATCACTAACAAGGGCGTAACAATAGTGCCTACTTGGTAGGGTTATTCTGAGAATTAAACAAATTAATACACTAAAAACATTAAGAAGAGTGCCTGCTATGATGAAAGTGTTGTGTACGTATATAAGCCATTATTATCAACATATAAACTCACATCGAAATACAACACCATGCATATCTTTAGGAGGACTTTCCATACATCTAGTTTAAGATAGATGGAATGGGAAGCTTATACACACACACACACACACACACACACACACACACACATCTCAATACTACTTAGACATTAAAAAAAAACTAAAATCATGTCTTTTTTAGCAACCTGAATGGAACTGGAGGCTATCGTCTTAAGTGAAATAACTCAGAAACAGAAAGTCAAATACCATGTATTCTCATGCATAAGTAGGAACTAAACAAAGGGTACTCACAGACATACAGAGTGGAATAACAGACATTGTAGACTTCAAAAAATTGAAGGATGGGAGAGGGATGAGGGATGAAAAATTGTCTAATTGTCTATTGTGTACAATGTTTACTACTGGGGTTTTTGTTATAATAAAAGCTCAAACTTTACCACTTCACAATATATCCATGTAACAACACTGCCTATGTACCCTTTAAATCCATTAAAAAAATTATGTAAAAAGAAGTTACTGCAATCTCAATAGAAACATGAAAAGAGAGCCAGTGGGAAATAAACAATGAAAGACATAGAAAGTAGGAGGCATAGTCAACACATTCTTAGTAAATGACTACATGTGGAGTGAATAAGGAATGGAGGCAAAAGTGATGACTCCAAGGCATCCACAGAAGACGTTTCTTAGGGTGATGCCTACTTTGCTGTGCATATTTTATCTCACAAGTCACATATGGTATTATTGGTAGTAGTGGTACCTGATATATTATGTTTCTCTACTCTTCTAAATCTTCACACACATACTGCGACAATTTTAATTCCTTACTTATTTTTAAAAGTATTATGGCCTCTAATTTTGTTCCTACCAATCAGTCATAGTTTTCTCTGCAAGTCAAAAGAAGCTTTCTAATATAAGTATAAAAATAGCATTTTTATCTGGGAAAATGTAATTAAAAAACTCATTTCTGAAACACTGTCCATATAGTAGTTTATTATATTATAGACTCTACTGTGCTTGTGAGTTTGACTAGGAGTAGTATCAGAGAACCTTCTGGCAATAAGTTCAGTATTGTAGTTTATTTAAAAACCAGTACCAGCATTATTAATGATTTTAGAGAATACTTTCTTCCTGTTAGTTATTACTCATGAAAAAAGATACAGGGAAGCATTTGAAAAACTTAGCATATACCTGTAGTAAAAATTATTATATTATCTAATATAACTAAAATTAATAAACTAATAGTAATTTAATACGTTTACATTTTAATAATTAATAACTAAAATCAATAAAATACATATCTATATGTAACCTGATCAGACTTTTATCCTATTTTTGAATCAAAATAATACTTAATTTTAAAATATAAATAAAAACAAAATTCTAACTCTAAGTTAAATTCTATCAACAGAATTGGGTAACACATAGAAATTTGTATTAAACAATGATTCATAAAAAATTAGAAACTTACTTGTAATTATACTTATTTTTTAATATAGTAATGTCAGATACTTGGGCTACTTTAAGCCGTTACATCCCATTTTTAATGGGAAAAGTATCCATAGTATAGATATAATTCAAAACAAAGATGGATAAAAAAAGATTTGGACAAAATCTTTATAGAATACATTCTAGGACCTAAATAAAACAAAAGATAGTTGATATGAATTTAAGAGTCACAGTGATGATATTCAATGTAATTTATTGGTGAGTTTTGAATTCCAGTTTTTATATGCCACAAAATTAGAAATGATTCTAAAAAAGAACAACTAAACCAATGTTTCATTTAAAACTTTCAGAATTTATAAGATCAGCAAAAATTTTAAAAGTCACTAAAATCTCATTGTCAAGTTTATCAGATCCTAAACTCATAAAGAGGAAGGCGATTAGTGTAACAGTTCTGAGCACAACCCAGTAGATGGCAGTAGGCTGTTACAAAGTCAGAAAGTTTGAGACAAATTGTACATTGCTAGTATTACACATGTAGATAGAACATCTAATAAAAAGAGAATGCTATTCTTTCTAATACAATACAGGTACTACATCCTAAAATGCATTAAACTTTTACCTGATTTGGTGGTAGTAACCCATACATTGCTGGACACTACAGACACCTAATGTGCCTTTCACATAAAATGGCAACGATTACTCATAACTCGATCTCAGTAAAATTTAATTATAATTAACAAATTGAGAGATGGTTTAATATGAGTAAAATAAATATTAAATTTGAGTATCTCATTTATTTGGGAAAAAAATAAAAATATAATTTAAAGAGAAAACATTTTGTAACAGAAACTGTTAGTGACCAGGTGTCATAAGACAGGGCTTTCAGATGTGATTTATGCACTTCAACTGTATAATTTTGAGCAAAATTGCACAATTGTGTCATTGAACATGTCTGTACCTTAATTTCCTTATTTCCACAATAGTAATCACAAGCCTTTCCCGACACAGCTCAAGCTCTACATATGAAATTTAAAAAGCATATGCAAAGGAAGATAAAATACTATACAAATATTACATTATTATTTTCACAAATGTGAAGTTAAATAAAAGGGGTTTTAAAATTAGAATTTGTCCAAATGAATCACATGATTCAGAAAATAAAATGCTGAGGAGAAAACTCAATGGGTTTGGTGCTCTGAGAGTTGTTCTAGAGTATATCTTGAATAACATGGTAAATATATTTTGATCTGGATGAAATTTGTCTTCCCACTGCTCCCATGGTATGGTCTAGAGGTTATACACACAGGCTCCAAAGTTGGAACACCCAGGCTGATTATTAACTTTCCATTCGCTTTACTGTGTGACCTTGAGTAAATCTCCTAAGTCTCTGTGCCTTAACTTATTCATCTCTGTGATGGAGGTAATAAAAAATAACTGCCTCAACTTGAACAAGTACCTGCCAGTTACCTCCTCTGAAATGGAAGTAACATCTCATTTTATTGTGAGCCTCAAATGAGAATGTTTGTGAAAGCTATAAACATATGATGCAGAAGCTTTCCATTGACTAATATTTCAATTTTATTTTTGATTATTTCTATGACCTATTTTGTCTCATAATGATGAATACATGCAAAGATATCTCTACACCCACATAAAGGGGATATCCTACTGGACGATTTTCAGATACCACACTCAAGGACTGCTTTCAAACAGCATTAAGAGTACACCTTGTGGTAGCAAACAAGGGAAGAATTATGCAGGCAGCCTAGCAAGCTCCTTGACATTTTCTTTATTCATTAGACAGAAAGGGGCTGTGCTATTATCTTTCCATTAGAAATAAATCAAATACCATTACAAATAATTCAGACCAGTGTTACTGTCCTAACATCCTTTTTCCAACGTGTAAATGCTCTTATGTTTTCCTCAACCGCTTATGGAATTGTTGGGCTCATCTTGCCTTCTCTCATTCAATTCACAATTTGAAAACGGGATTTCAAGTTTAAAGTACTATTTGAGGCCATGGAGGAAAGCAAAATTCTCTGGTCTCTGAAGGTACATATTCCATGGCTCAAAACCCTTCAAAAGCCCAATAAAACTATGACTGTCATGAAAACAGTGGGAAAGAGAAGATTTTTTATTCAAGTCCAAGCAAGGATGTAAAAGCTATGTATGTAATAACGCAAAATTTAGGAATATATATACATGTATATGTTATTTTTGAATTAATGCACAATGCATTCATTAATATCTATGTGTGTATATATGTTCTTACTTTGAATGAATGTTCAAATATATATTATCACATAGATTAAGATTATTTTGCTTTGTGTTTGTAAAATTGCTTCTGTTGCAGTGAAAGCAACAGAAGACTTTCTGTTTCACTCTAGGTTATCCAACCAGAACACTCAGCACAGCCAGACAAAAATAAGCCATATAAGACAGAATTTTTTTGGCATTTCTACATGTTTGCCTTTTCCAACTCCATGTAAAAGAATATTGTTTCTACCAGTCAAACAGGGTCCACTTAGTTCACTAATCCATAATATAGCATTATCTCAAAATATCATTTAAGTTACACATTTCTAAAGGTGGCACAAAATATTGAACCTCTAACCTGAAATGAAATAGTATCTACATTACTAGAACTGTAACAGACATAAATTTAATGTAATAATTAAAACCACTGTACAGTGGTATTATGAAATAACTTTTCCTTCCACCCTATTAGAAGTAGGTGATAATCTTTGTTAATTACGAACAAAGGAATTCCCTGGTGATATCTGTGTCTTTCTTTGGTTCCTGAAAATCCTTTGATCCATAGTCCTCCTTCTTACTGAACTCAGCTGCCCTTGCAGAGATGCATTCTGGTCTGCTCTTATAGGCAATACCTCTTAACTCCTCTTAACTCCCCATGGGAAGGTCTGTAAGTGTTCTCTTCTTCTAATGACTGTGTGGGTTACTCTGTTTCTACAGTTCAGAACCCAGGAGTATATTGTTGCTGCACGATGAATCCTCACCCTCTGAGCCAGCTATAAACATATCTGGATCTACCTGACTTCTAAGTCAATCATTCCATTGGTTTTGAATTCAAGCAGGGAAAATGTTTTTAAGCTATATCAAATTCCAACAATGAAGATGTACAAAGACATCATCTCGGGATACAGATATATGTAGCAAAAGCATAGATATTCCTAAGAATAATGTACTACAAACCTCAAGCTAAACAGAAGTCTTACTACAGTTCAACGTATTTCATTTCTTAGGCTGGATATTAGATACACAAGAATTTGTTACATTATTCCTGAAAATATTTTTGCTGGTTTCTTTATAGAACCTGAGCAGTTTTTGCTTAATTCTGTTTCCTCTGCTGTTGGCAGAGCGCTGTCAATCTGGGGTAATAGGAGGATTTATACTCAATAAATTTTTATAAAGAACAGAATAGCATTTTTTAAAGTACAGATCGAAAAAAATTGATTTTTCATTGTTTGGTACCATGAAATTCTTCCCATTAAAAGAAGCACAAGGGTGTTACCTGTGTAACCATTTGAAAGCCGTTACTGAGGGCTTATGACCCACCTAAAGGCTAGGTCTATTGCTTTTCCCTTTACCATGGCAAACATATCAATAAATCATACAGAATCAGAGTCATCATTGTCTCCTTCGGTTTGGAAGGTGTTCTTGGGTAACTTATCAGCACTTACTTGGTCCTTGAAAAAGATTAATCTCTTTAAATCATTCCCATAGCACAGATTTAAACTGCAGCCAAATGTAATAAGCTAATTATGGGTAAGATTCAAGTGTCACTCCTTATTAAATCACTGCTGTAAAACCCTTCCTAAGTCTCCTAATCAGTAGACATGAACAATTAACATCTAATTAGCCCTCCATCATACTCACTAGAAATGCTTTAAAAGGAAATTTAAAGCGATTTCTCTCATAAAGATCTCACTGAAAATGTGTGATAGTGTCCTCCTTCACTTACATATTCATCATTTACTACTGACTAGCCTACTTGCTAAGATGATTATTTTAAGCATGGTATCTGTTGATTGGAATTCATCAGAAATTCCATCATTTTATGGCTATGAATGACATTATTGACAATTAATCCAACCAATTAACTCTCAAGAGGAGAAAATTGAGGCCAAGGGACGTTTAACTTGACAAAGCCACAGTTGCTTATTTCAAGGGTATTTGAGGCCAAGTCTCAAGTCTGTGTACTGTCTACTACCCTCCTCTTTCCTTTATAGTTTAAAAATAACATTTTGATATCTTCAACCTACTTCCTAAGTTCACTGAGTTTCCTATTCCTGGTGTTACGTAAGTAAAACAGCATTCTGGCTTTAGCACATCTGAATAATTTAGTAATTATAAGCTAGGGATCTAGAGTCAAAGTAGCTAGACTCAAATTCCAATTATAGACTTATTAGTTGTGTGGCTTTAGATAATTTACTTTTTGTCTTTCTCATTCCTGAAATAAAGATGGTGATGCTAATGACAGTATCTGTTCTACACATTTGTATTAGGATTAAATGAATTAATTCCCTAAAATGTTTATATCAGTGTATGGAAATTTTAAGTGTTAATTAACTGTTACCTATTACATATACAGTATCTCTATAACTTGTATATTTTCTCCAGATTCATTTTCTAGAAAATAATGAATACACTGGCCTATAAGCTAATGAGACCATCATTCAGAAAAGACAGTTCTCTGGACTTTGTATATTCCTCCCACATCTAAGATCAGTAGAGAAGACACAGTACCAGGGAAAGTGAAATATGCACTAAAGAGAGGGGAAAAATGAGAAAAGCCCAGTCATTAAGTCACTCTCAAACATGAGGCGGTTTTTATGTTCGTTCAGGCTTGTATGTCCTGGAAGACAACTTTGGCATACCTATTGCCTCAACAGCAGCAGCCCGACTAGGAGTCATCTCCAAACTGGAAAGTTACAAAATGACTTATCCTAGTTGGAGCCTAGAATAAAGTGATAATGGACATCAAGAAACCCAGTAGCAACACCTACCTAGATTTGATGGACTGCAAAGAAATACCAGTTTGAGATTTGTTCACATCTTTTTAAATAACCTTTTCAAATGGACCTTTTTATCGACCTTTTCTCTTAAGCTTCCCAGCCTCCAGTGATTCTAGGCATCCTCGGCTATCTGTGGTCTAGTGTGTACATGTGCAGTCTGTAAGCATAATCAGTATAAAAATATAGTGAAACTTAATGGTCCTCTCCCCTTTCTTTACCATTGAGCATTTCTCTTCATTAACAAACATTTCACATTTAAGAGCTGTGCATTATGAGCATAGTATGAATTGCAACTCCCACTATATGTAATATTCTTGTTTTCTTCAATTAGAAACCTATTTTGAAGCTATATTAAGTACAGAACACTATAGAGTAGGTGTCGAGACAATGGGGAAGAGATAGCTCCTATCTTCTTGGACCTCATTATAATCTAATTATATATATATAATCTAATCATACACATAATTATATATATGATCTAATTATATATAATTATACATGCATGATCTAATTATATGTATATATAATCTAATTATGTATATATATATAATCTAATTATGTATATATATATAATCTAATTATGTATATATAAAACACACAGGACTACGCATGAGCATATGAGCCCAATCCTTTTTGCAGACTTGCACTATCTGGAATCTCAGAAAACAAAATAAGAATCATCTCCAAATCTTTATGTTTAGTTCATTCATCTTTATGTTTAGTTCATTCATCAATGCTGAAAAAACCTGGCTTTCACTCTTTCCTTCTACCAAAATAAATGTTACTACCTTCAAAAATATTCCTAAACACTAAATCCAATGCACACTTTTCAATCTACATCTTTCTTGATATCTGAACATTCCTTAACATAGAACAATTTATCTAGAAACACACTTCTCTTTGCTTCCAAGTGAATATGATTTTTATTTTGCTACTTTGACTACTATTAAAAAATGTTTTTTGCAGCTAATCTTTCTCTAGCAAGCTGTTAAATATTGATTTTATCAAAGATCAAGTACAAGTATTCTTTTTTCTCACTATAACCCTGATATCTAATAGAAGTATAGTCATAAATATTATGTGAAATTTTACATGTTCTATTAGCTACATCAAAAATACAAAAAGAAAAAATAAGATTAATTTTAATATTCCAGTATATCCAAAATATTAGCCCTCAAAATGCAACCAATTTATGCAAGTACTATTGAGACGTTTTACATTCTTTGTTTCCACCTAAGTCTTCAAAATCTAGTGTGGTTTCAGATTCAAACTAGCCACATTTCAAGGGCTTAGTAGCCTCATGTGGCTTCCTATATTAAACCACACAGCTTCAGACTTGAAAGAACTACATAATCTCATCTGTCCTCATGGCTTTCATTACTACTTTAAATCATGACTCCAAAATATATATCTCCAGCTTAGACCTCTCCTGAGTTCTGAATACTTTATATTTGACATCTCCCTTTTGGTGCTGCAAATTCGTGTTTTTATGTTTAAAAGTGTGATTATCCCCTCCCAACTTGAACTTGTTCCATTATCCCTTACCTTAAAAGTTGGCACTACTGTCTGCATAGTGTTGCAAGATGGAAACCTAGCTGTTATCTTGATAAATTTTTTCACAACTATGATGATGATATTAATTAACATTATATCTATATCAGGTGTCATATTAACACAATAATTAAATCCTTTTGAGAAGTCATCTCATCACGTCTTTCCTCTATCGTAGCCCAAGTTAATATTAACTCTATGACAACTACTGACTTTCTGGACAAGACTTGTTTCACTGTTGCATGCTTCCTCAGCTCTCTGTTCCTTTATACATACACAGCACTCTTTACAATTAAAATATTTTTGATTATCTTGTTAATTTATTTACCAATTACTAGTTGTAAATTCAGCGAGCAATGACCATGCCTTCTTTGCTCATAATTGTATCATATATGCTTAACAGGTATTTGATACATTATAGGCACATAATAAATACATGATAAGTGAGGAGAACTTAACCTGGCATTGAAGAGTCCAGAAAAATCAGCAAGTACTGTACTGTCTTCCTTACTGAGATAGATTTACCAGAAAGCAATTTGCTCTTATTTTCTAAGTTACAAGTATGTTTGTTCTTTGATCCAAATACCACTTCTAGAAAGTTGCGCCCCAGAAATAATCATGTTTGTATAGCATAGTAATGACTTCAGAGCATATTTTATGCCAGGATCATCTTTTCCCTTTTATGTTTTACTTAATCTCCCCTAATAACTCTATGAAATATATATTATTATCCTTATTTTACAAATAAAAAAAACTAAAGTTCAACTCTTCAATATGATACTTTTTAAGTAAAATTTACTATCAGTGTAGGAACAAAGGTTTGCAAACACACAAAAATTGGAATGGAAAGATACACACAATATTAAAATAATATTTAGCCCTACAGTCTTGAAGTTGCATAGAGCAGCTAAACAGCAGTTTTCATATTTAGTTCCATATAGACATTTATTTGTTGGCACTTTTATGGAAAGAATGTTTGTATTATTTATAAACAACAATAGATAATATTTATAAATGTGATGATTCTATTGAGCTTGAAATCAATCACAAAATTTTTCTTCCCAACTGGTATCCCCAAATAAATCAAAAAGCACAATGCCATCAGTCAGTATCTGGACATTGAAACAAATAAAGCTAAAAGAATAGTCCAAGGATTCATGGGTTCCAAGTAACTGAAGGATAAACAATTATAGAAACATATCCCAGCTGATCTTCTTAATATGGATTCTAGTGGTTAAAAAACACACAGGACTACACATGAGCATATGAGCTCAATCCTTTTTGCAGACTTGCACTATCTGGAATCTCAGAAAACAAAATAAGAATCATCACCTGTAATCCTCTCCCTTAACTACAAATGAAAACTACTCTGAGAAGATTGCTGAAAATTTGACCAATATATCAATTGGAGAATCCATGGCAACATTACCAAAAGGCTACAGAAGCAAAGTAATTTCTGCACTTGCAGCTAACCAGCCAGAAGAGCTCCTATCACACCTTCATTTCTTCCCTCCCTCCCTTTCCTCCTTCTTTCTCTTAGGTTTTTGGTAAGCTATATTCCAAAACATTTGAATAAATGTAATGTTAATGTAGAGAAAGAAAATCAGAAATTTTGCAGATTTGTAACAAATAAAATGTGCTTTTTTGGCACAAGTATAAAATTCACAGGATCCTATAATGCAGTTTGTGAAAGGTCAGTTTTTTATTGTTAGTCATTTTCTTTAAGTATCCTAATATTTCAATTTCAACATAAAATATCCACTGCTTTTCAGTCAAAACCAGCTAATGGCAATTTGAAACATTTTCTATAATTTAACTCATTCATATTGTAGAAAATCTCACAAGAAATATGTGCCTTAGAATAAAATGAACCTGCAGTGATTTGGTAATTACATTTGTTTCAGCACAAAATGCAGATCTATGCTCTTCACTTAAAACATAATGGGTGTTTAGAAGTCAAGGAGTCCACAGAGACACTACAGGGACTAAATATATTATCCTTAAATACTAATTCTGTCATTTATGATTCATAGCCAAATCCTTAAGTAAAGTTACAGATTTTCAAATTATCCCGTTGAGAGAGATAGAAGAGGAGAAAAGGAACGGCTAAACTCACATCTGTCTTGGCTGCCAAGGAACTGCAGTCATAACTAACTTTCTCAGCGGCTTGCTAAGAATGCTATTTTCATCTCTGTTTCCTAAAAGAATCTCTTTTGAAGAAAATCCACATATCATTTTACTTTACTGAATGCTAAAATGAAAAATAAATGCCCACTGTCACCCAGCTATATTGATTACAAGTGAAAATGTGATCATTTTGCATTGACTTGCCCCACAGCACTGAGTTCCTTCAAAGCAGCAGAAGGAAATTAATGCTTTCATATCGTGCCTAAGAAAAATACGAGGTGTTGTTCACTTTGCCCTCTAGACAAAGAGGTATATACAACAGCTGAAAGGTAATAGCTTTCAGAACATGAATTAGAGACTTTTAATAAAATCATTATTTTATGTACAAAAAATAATGAACCCATGGCTATGGCATTTAAGATAGCCATTTGTAGTCATTACCTCCTACACCGTAATGTTTACTATGTTAGGAACCAGTATTTTTCAAATTAAAACTATGCTTCTGTTTTATTTAGATTATATGTCTTAAATGATAATTTATTTTATATATACATACCAATCAAACAATATAAAATCTCTAAATTGGTAATGACAGGAATTGTTATTTTTTCATATTTATTTGATTTTTCTTTTACCAAAAAGACTAATGATCTTAATAGCATGGATCTATATAAGTTGATTTGCATAATGACTTTATTTAGCATTAGTAGTTACTAAAATATAGACTTTCACTTAAAACTTATGCAAACACAAAAATTGCAAGTTGTAAATATCAAAAATAAAATTTATAACATGTAATATCTAAAAACATAGTTACAGAGATATTTTACATTCTCATGAATTTGTATTTTTGAAAATTTACCTTTCTCACCAATGGTATTCTCTATAGAAATGCACATGCTATTTCTTTTTCATTTTCTTTTATTGTACTTTAGATTCTGCAGTACATGTGCAGATCATACAAGATTGTTGCATAGGTACATTCATCGCAAGGTGGTTTGTTGCCACCATCCCCCCCATCACCTATACCTGAAATTTCTCCGTTATCCCTCCCCTACTCTCCCCCCCACTATCCCTCCCATAGCCCCCACAACGGATCCCATTGTGTATGCTACCCTCTTTGTGTCCAAGTGTTCTCATTGTTCAACACCCGCCTATGAGTGAGAACATGCGGTGTTTGATTTTCTGTTCTTGTGTCAGTTTGCTGAGAATGATGGTTTCCAGGTTCATTCATGTCCCTACAAATGACAGGAACTCATCGTTTTTTCTGGCTCCATAGTTTTCCATGGTGTATATGTGTCACATTTTCCTTGTCCAGTCTGTCATCGATGGGCATTTGGGTTGGTTCCAGGTCTTTGCTATTGTAAATAGTGCCACGATGAACATACGTGTGCATGTGTCTTTACAACAGAATGATTTATAGTTCTTTGGGTATGTACCCAGTAACGGGATTGCGGGGTCAA
>PVKP010002500.1:0-55962 GCA_004027715.1 Plecturocebus donacophilus | reverse complement strand
AAGATGGTCTCAATCTCTTGAGCTAGTGATCCGTCCGCCTCTGCCTCCATAAGTGCTGGGATTACAGGTGTGAGACAGTTTCTTTTGCTGTACAGAAGCTCTGAAGTTTAATTAGATCCCATTTGTCTATTTTGGCTTTTGTTGCCATTGCTTTTGGTGTTTTAGTCATGAAGTCCTTGCCTATGTCCTGAATGGTTTTGCCTAGGTTTTCTTCTAGGGTTTTTATAGTGTTAGGTCTTATGTTTAAGTCCTTAATCCATCTGGAGTTAATTTTAGTGTAAGGTGTCAGGAAGGGGTCCAGTTTCTGCTTTCTGCACATTGCTAGCCAATTTTCTCAACACCATTTATTAAACAGGGAATCCTTTCCCCATTACTTGTTTCTGTCAGATTTGTCAAAGATCAGATGGTTGTAGATGTGTGGCATTGCCTCCAAGGCCTCTGTTCTGTTCCATTGGTCTAGGTCTCTGTTTTGATACCAGTACCATGCTGTTTTGATGACTGTTGTCTTGTAGTATAGCTTGAAGTCCAGCAGCATGATGCTGCCAGCTTTGCTCTTTTTGCTTAGGATTGTCTTGGCTATGCGGGCTCTTTTTTGGTTCCATATGAAGTTTAAAGTGTTTTTTTCCAATTCTATGAAGAAGGTCATTGGTAGTTTGACGGGGATAGTGTTAAATCTATAAATCACTTTGGGCAGTCAAGCATACTATGTGTCTTGTATATAATTCATAGTATATATGCCATCCACATACATTGACAATATCATAGATAGTACTACAGTATTTTCTATGTGGAGTTTTGTTGTTATCCCATAAATTTGTGATATTCAGTGGACCCTGAGTACACATATGTCTAATAATAGATTAGTGTCATCTTCATAGACAACCACTGAGCTTTGACATATCATTATCTGAATTATTATTCGAGCAATGATATAATATTATATAAAATTTCAGTGGTCAGCTCAACATATGCTTCTCTTACTTGGCTTTGCACAGATGTTTGCAACAACTTTATTTTTTTCATTTATTATTATCTTTCCTTTTTGGTTTAGTGATTTCACATTTATTATTGAAAATAAAAATTGTTTCTCTGCAGTACTTCATTAATTTTTTCTGTTATACAATGGGTCTTTTAAATTCACAATGTATAGTTGTCTTAGCTTTAAGAGTTTTTTCTACTATGCCTTTCACTATTGCTTATCTCTCATGTGTTCTGATACCAGAAACAAAGTCTCATGTTTGGATTTTCTTTCTCTGTTAACCATATTATCTTCTTACTGTGTATCTTTTGCATCTTAATCTCATACTCCCATTCACTCAGCCCAAAATTATAAGAGAGTTTCTTTAGTGTATCTCCCAAATCATGTTTTCCTACAATTTAATTCTACTTCTTATTGCTTCTGATGCTGACATTAATGCTGAGATTACTGTTTATATTATAAAATCTTTAAAATATTTACTGCCACCTAACTCACAGACAGGTCACTTTTTATATCAGTCAGTTGTCCCATCTCATCTATTCTGCTTCATGAACTCCACCTTACCTAAATTATATTAATAGTACAAAGCAATTATGATTTATTTCTATTTAGAAAAGAATAATTTCCTTCAGTAAGCTGAAAGCTGTATTCTATCCTGTAAACATATTGGTTGATTTTATAGTTTTCCTTCCTCCTTTACTTATTTTTCTTGAAATGAACAATATTTACAGTTTTGTTATCTGATGATAGAGGGTAAATGGATTCTCCTTTCTGGAATCTTTCAGGTTTCACTTCACTGTGAATATACTGATTTGAAAGAAACAATGGGGTTACTATAGTCAATCATACCTTAATTATACTTTCTAAAATAACTTAAACAGAGTGTCATTGTGTAAAGAGCAATATATTTTATTTGTGGATCTTCCAGAGAAGACTTCTTTCCTTGTAAGATGGAGCCTTGGGGCATCCTTCTCCCACAACCTCTTCTAAGCCCAGCTGCATTTCATTATTGACCGCGCATCCTTGAAAAATAAAACAAAATCTCAAACATGTTTCTTTTAGTGGCACTGCATTGTTGGGAAGATTTGCTGGGGAAAAATTAGTGAGGGCTGCCTGCCCTAGCAGGTCTCCTTCCTGCTAAAAATAGATTTTGTACATATTTTGTTAGATTTATACTTAAGAATTTCATTTTGAGGGGTGCTCCTGAGGACTAGGAGTGCTTTGCCACATTTATCTTGTTACTGGATGGGCTGATCCTATAAGGCAGGCATGCTAAGTTGATTATTATGAGAAAAACTCACTGAGGGGTCTGTTTTTTTCCTTAGATTGTATGTGTGTGTGTGTATTTTTGTGTGTGTGAGTGCAAGTGCATGCACTCGAGATTGTTATACATTTTCCAGCACATTTCTACTATTTTTCCTCAGGGATTCATGTACCTATGCTTATCAAGAATCCTTTTTGTGATCTAGCACTTATTTTATCCATAACTTTTAATTTTTTTCACAAATAGGAGAAAAAAATTAGAAACCTCAAATGTTTGCTACCTTAACCAGACAGCCCTTTGAATATTTCCAACTATGCTGTTGTAGATTCTTTTACTATGAGGAAGACCAAGTCCATAAAAGAGACTTTTATTCTAAAAGTTGATAACACAGAAATAGTATAAATTGCCACATATTTTCCTATAACTATCAGTATTTATTTTCTATAAGGTAACTCTACCATTTTTTTCTATAAGGTTGCTTATTTCTCTGATATAAATATTTACAGACATGAAAAGTATTTATGGTTCATCCCTCTTTAACTGAAATAAAGAAAGTATTATGATATGAAGTTCAACTGCAAATTTGAGGACCCTAACTCTAAACAAATTCCATTTGAGTTCTTGGAAGGAATGAGGTTGGAGAACATTTATCTTTAAAATAAAATCATTCCAAGCCATGTATATAAACATATATAACAATAAAATGATTATATATATATATGAGAATATACTATGCCTAATATATATTATGTATAAATATATAATTATTGTATAATATATTGTGCATAATATAAACAGCATTACTTTTCATGCAGGCCTGTGTGACTGCCATACGCACTTTTGACAGAAAGAAAATTTTATGAATAAACAATGCCAAAACCTCTTCTTGTGTGGCAAAGATGATCGATTTAACATGCTATGTTAATGTCTACTTGTTATAGAAAAGAAAGAACGCCCATTATACAGAGCTGGCAAACACAAGACTGAACAAAGGAGGATGCAAGTTGACGGTGTTAACGTCAGAGATTTCTCACGTTTTAAACTTTGTCATCGGTAAAATCTATATCATTCACATGAAGGCAATAGAAACACAATCATGATTACATCAGAATACAAATATAACGACTAGAAAATTTAAATCAACTTCCTTTGTTGAAACCAAAATTTACATCTCAAAAGTATCCCAAAACAGACATAATCAGCCACGCTTTACTCAACAGAAAAGGGAGAATAAGTTTTCTACATTTGAGCTATGATGTAAAATACCTTCATAAGTGGCACACTAAATACAAAGTGATTTGAGGAAGATGTTTTTATGAATGCAAAGTGAATGTCTTCAGTGATTTCTATCAGGAAAATACTTCAAAGTGCTCTTTTGTCAAGGTTGACTGAGTCATTGAATATGTTTGCATTTTTCTACTGTTTCTCAAAATAGGCAAAGAAATCTTAATATCAGCTCCTTAGGAAATAGCTTCACAGATTAAATATGACCTGGTAACAATTCCTAAACAGAGCGTGTATCACTAAGATAAAATTTTATAAAGTATGTAGCTGAAGAGACTGGATTTACTAAGAGCAAAGAAAATGATCCTAACAGAAACAAGTTCAGAGTTTATGACTTTTGGTATAATACCTGTTAACTGGGGGTACCCAGAGAGTAACAATGACCCAGATCCTAGTAGAGAAGAGATGGATGTATTGGGAGGAAAAAAATCACAGATTATTAGTTATTTAACTTAGGGGATAGAAGTTATGCCATTAGCCATTACTGTTAATTTGAAACAACAAATCAAACAACTATTAAAGAGAAAATGACACATCAGACTCCATGGATGATTGGTTAGATATTTAGAATCAAAAACAGAAATATAAAGGAAGTATTGGATTTTTATTTGATCACCTCTAGGGTCAAGCTGGTAATAAAATGAATTAACAGATAATCAAGTAAACTTTAACAATTTCACAAATATGTGTATTTTTTTTAATTAATAAACTTTACATTTTAGAGCTGTTAGGTTCACAGGCTAATTGAGTGGTAAGTACAAAAAGTTCTCATAAACGTTTTGACCCGACACATCCACAACGTTCCACACTATCAACATCCCACATCAGGTACATTTGTCAGAGGCGATGAACTTTTATTGACACATCGTTATCACCCAAAGTCCATAGTTTGTGTTACAGTTCACTCCAGATGCTGTACATTCTATAGGTTTTGAGAAATGTATAATGTCGTCTATTCACCAGTAGTGTATCATATAGAATAATTTCACTCTCCTAAAAATCCTCTGTGCTCTGCCTAATCATTTCTCCCTACGCCCTAATTCCTGGTAACCACTCATCCTTTTTTTTACTGTCTCTATAGTTTTGCTTTTTCCAGAAAGTCAAATAGTTGGAATTAGACCGTATTTAGCCTTTTCGTATTGGCTTATTTTACCTAGTAATATGTATTTAAGCTTTTTCTATGTTTTTATAGCTTGATAGCTTATTTCTTTTTAAAATATTGAATAATAGTCCATTTCCTGGAGGCATCACAGTTTATTTACACACTCAACTACTGAAGGATATCTTAGTTGCTTCCAAATTTTGGCAATTACGAATAAAACTGCCATAAATATTCATGCGCAGGTTTTTGTTCCAACGTAAGTTTTCAGTTTATTTGGGTGGATATCTGCAAATGGAATTGCAAGATCATATGGTAAGAACCTGTTAATTTTGTAAGAAACTTCGAATTGGTCTTCCAAAGTGGCTGCACCATTTTGTAGCCACAAGAAACAAAGTATGAGAGTTCCCATTACTCCACACCCTCCTCAGCATCTGGTGGTGTCAGTGATTTGGATTTTGGCCATTCTAGGAGTAATTTCTCATTATCATTTTAATTTGGTATTTCTTAATTATGTATGTTGAATATATTTTGATAAGCTTATTTTATTTTCCATCTTTTATATCTTCTTTGGTGATGTGTCAGTTTATGCCTTTTGCTCATTTTTTAATTGAGTTACTTATTTATCATTGAGTTTTAAGAGTTCTTTGTGTATTTTAGATAGCAGTCCTGTATCAAATGTGTCTTTTGCAAATATTCATTCTCAGTCTGCAGCTTATCCTATCTTTCTCTCCATGGTGGCTGTTCTGAGCAAAAGTTTTCAATTTTTTATCAAGTCCAGCCTATCAATTATATTCTTCATAGATCATGCCTTTGAAGCTTTTTCTAGAGTTCCTGTCATACTCAAAGTCATCTAGATTTTCTCCTATGTTATCTTCTGGGAGCTTTACAGTTTTGTGTTTTAACATCTAGATTGGTAGTTCATTTTGAATTATTTTGTGGGAGAGTGTAAGGCCTGTGTCCAAATTCACTTAATTGTTTTGCATGTGGGAGTTCAGTTGTTCCAGGCACCATTTTCCGAAAAGATTATCTTTGCTCCATTGTATTGCCTTTACTCTTTCATCAAAGATCAGTTAACTATATTTATGTGGGTCTATTTCTGGCCTCTCTATTCTGTTCTATCGATCTATTTGTCTGTTCTTTCACCAACACCACATTATTTTGATTACAATAGCTTTATAGTACATCAGTTTGATAGCATCAGTCCTCCAAGTTTATCCCTCTTCAATGTTAAGTTGGCTATTGTGGGTCTTTTGCTTCTCTGTATAAACATTAGAATTAGTTTGTTGATATCCATAGAATAACTTGCTGAGATTATTTTGGATTGTTTAGAAAATATAGATCAAGTTTGGAAGAACTGATAACTACCTCAAGTTTTTTTATACAAAAACATGAAATATATCCTCATTTATTTTTTGTTTTGTTTTGTTTGCTTTTGTTTTTTGAGACAAGATCTCACTCTGTCGCCCAGGCTGGAGTACAGTGGCGTAATCTCCTGGATTCAAGTGATTCTCCTGCCTTAGCCTCCCGAGTAGCTGGGATTACAGGTGACTGCCACCATGCCTGGGTAAGTTTTGTATTTTTAGTAGAGATGGGGTTTCACCATGTTGGCCAGGCTGATCTTCAACTCCTGACCTCAGGTGGGTCTCCCTGCCTCAGTCTCCCAAATTGTTGGCATGACAGGCATGAGCCAGCGCACCCAGCCTAGTTTTTTGATAACTTTCATCAGAATTTCATAGTGTTTCTCCTATAGATTTTGTACATATTTTGTTAGATTTATACTTAAGAATTTCATTTTGAGGGGTGCTGATGTAAATGTTGGTGTGTTTGTGATTTCAAATTGTATTTGTTCATTGCTAATATATAGAAAAGCAATTGAGTTTTATATATTGACCTCGTATTCTGATACCTTTCTATAATCACTAATATTCCATGAGTTTTTCTGACAATTCTTTTGGATTTCTTAATGTCATCAATCATGCCATCTGCAAGTAGGAAAGCATTATTTATTCCTTTCAACTCTATATTTTAAAATTTTTGTTTTCTTATTTGATTAGCTAGGACTTCCAGCACAATCTTGAAAAGCAGTGGTGAATTGGACATCTCCTGACATTGTTTCTGATCTTAATGAGGAAGCTTTGAGTTTCTCACTATTTTGTATGATATTAGCTGTAGATTTAGAGCTTTTTCCAGATTTTTTTTTATCAATTTGAAGAAGTTCTCTGTTCCTAGTTTACTGAGAGTTTTATCATGAAAGGGTGTTTGATTGTTTTCAAATGTTTTTTCTTCATATATTGATATGACCATGCAATTTTTCTTCTTCAGTCCGTTGATGTGATGCATTACACTAATTGATTTTTAAATGTTTAACCAGACTTGCATGCCTAGATAAATCTAATTTGATTGTGGTATATAATTCTTTTTATACATAGTCAGATTTAATTTGCTAATATTTTGTTGAGTATTACTGCAGCTGTTTTACTGAGATATTGTTTGGTAGTTTGCTTTTCTTATAATGTAGTTTGCTTTTCTTATAAAGTTTCTGTCTGGTTTTGGTATTAGGATAAAGCTAACCTGAAATAATGAATTTGAAAGTATTTCGTTTTTATAATTAAAATTAAACATATCATTAAGTATATTTTCACATAAACTGTTATATATATATCTATACACACACATATATATATATATGTGATATATATACATGGAAAATTAAAACTGCTTGCCCTATGGGTTGCAATATACCTTTACACACACACACACACACACACACACACACAAACATGTATATACACATACACACACCAGTTTACACACATATATACATTGTGTGTGTGTGTGTGTGTGTGTGTATATATGTGTGTGTGTAAACTTGTAAACTGGGGAGTTTACATTACACAAACTGAAGCAGATTATGGATAAACTTTAAGCATAAGAATAGTCAGGATTTCCAAGCACACAGGTGTTACATTAGGTTTCATAAATTTTTTTAAAAGTCTAAATATTACCTAATTAATGTATTTGGGTACTAATTCAGACAGATTCTGAATCTTTAAGTGTTTCATTTTATTAATTTAATTAAGCTAGGTTTCCATATGTTTCACAGAATAAGATGTGGTCTGGGGATTGCATGAGTCCATAGAGAATATCCTAATTGCCTCTTGAGCAGCAAGGATCATAATGAATGGGATTTCATTCTGTAAGGTGGTAATTCTTCTGTCAGTGATGTAGATAGAAAAGAAATAGAAACCTCATAATTTCAAATCTATTTACGGACATGAGAAGAAGGTGGAGACGGGGCACTAGTATGAGACAGACTTTAGAGGAAACCTAATGCCAGACATTACAGTGGAAATCCTAATCTGTAGCCAAATTCTGGTTAAGACAGACAGAATAATATTGCGGGACTTAGAATAGGTTAGGCTCTAATTTCTGCCTCTGTGATTCAATTAACTGTGTAATTTTGAGTAAATCCCTTAACCTTTCTGTTCCTCGTCTTTCTTATCTGTAAATCAGTAGTAATAACTGCCTCATAGAATTATGCTGAAAATTTACTGATATAATGTTTATAAAGTATGTCACACAATTAATG
Organism: Plecturocebus donacophilus; assembly: GCA_004027715.1. Lineage (NCBI taxonomy): Eukaryota > Metazoa > Chordata > Mammalia > Primates > Pitheciidae > Plecturocebus > Plecturocebus donacophilus. The sequence continues at coordinate 47,744 of PVKP010002500.1, read as the reverse complement.
GCACATGATAAGTGTACTAATTAGGGCTCCGGTGGCTGTGGAGAAGAAAAGACTAAGCAACTCCACCTTAAGTAACAGCCATTTCTTATATCATATGACTAAAAATTCTACATGAGGCATTAGGAAGAGCTTCCAAAGCTATTTTCTTTTTGTTTCTCAGATTCACATTCTTCTATATATTTGGCTTCATACTTAATGCTTTGCTTTTATGATTACAACATATGAGCAGCTGTTTCTCATATTCCCTCAAGAAAAAACACAAAAGTGTCTGCTTTTTTCTTAGGAATTCTATTAATTCTAACATAATATTGAATCTGTATGGATTTTTTTTCCCGACATACTATCCAGCAGTCTCAGTTCCATGAAAAACAACAGAGTGAGAGTGGGTAAGTGACCATTTCCCAGGTGTAAGTTGGATTAAGCTTACCAATGGATGGGTGGCTTTCAAATGCATCATCCCTAATGAGCACGCAGTAGTAGTAACCATCATATTGCCATCATTGTGGCGATTGCTATAATGGGATTTTGGTGACCAATTTAGAGGAGAGAGAAAAGGATATGCACCTGCAAAAGCCTACATGCTATTCAATTATTTCTGCTTGGTAACACATAGAACAAAAGGAAAGACATTTAAATAGGAAATAAGTACATAGAACAAGTCATAGGAAGTGTAGGCTTTTGGGACAGCAAGAACCACTTCAGATGCTGGTTCCATCAGGTATCCTGTGAAAGACAAAAAATGCTCTATAAATCTAAACTCCGATGTTGGCCTAAAAATATTTTTGAAATCTAAAAGCTTAGTCAATTTCTATACCGAAATTTAAAATGAAAAAAATCACAAACTATTCTAGTAAAAAAGTGCCTTATTTTTCTGTCCCATGCTGTTGTTACAAAACAAAACAAAAATGAAAACTGACCTAGTTCTCATGATGAACTGTGGTCAGTCTCAAAGACTCCCAGTGCAAACTTGGAAAAATAGAATTTTTGTCACCCTCAACTCTCATTTTAATTATTATCATTTACTTCCTGATCTTTATATTTTTCCAAATGCTCTAAACTTTGCAGTATTTACATTCTTATACTCACTCTATGACTTTTATACTTGTGTCTTCTACTGCTATCAATTTTTAATGATTTATAAGTCTCTACCTTAATCTCAGATCTTTCTCTTGGGCCCCAGGCCTGCAATTCCATTCCCTATTGACTGATAGAGAACTGATGTTCAACATGTCTGATACTGAATTTATGAACTCCATCCCAAACGTGTTCAAATTACATTTCATCTCAGTGAATGTCATCATAATTCTTCCTATCTCTCCCAAACTTAGAAGGAAGGGCTTCCTCTTTTAATCTTTCCTCCCTTATCACATATACGCCATCCCCACATACACTTGTTGATTTAATTTAGAAAAGCTTCTTAAGTCTGTTGTGTCTACTCTATGTCCATGGTGATCGCCTTGGTCTTTATGAGCTCACATTTTGAAAAAATAATTGATTTATTCACAAAGTATTTACTGAGTAGCTATGTCCCAGGCAATATTCTGGTCACTGAGGTTATGGCAATAATCTCAAAAGATATAAAAAACTACAACTAGTTGGAAAATCATAACTACTCCTGTAATGATTTTTTTAAAGAAAAATAAAATAGGAAATAAGGAAACAGAGTAGCAGCAGCTGGTATTTAAAGAAGGTGATTCGAATTAATCTATGTTAAGTGGCAATATTTGAGCAGAACCTTAAAGGAGGTAAAGACAAAAGCCTCGTCAATCCCTCCACTCTTATTGGCCTCTACTAACTTGTCACTCTCTCCTGAACAGTCTTTTCCACGGAACACAGGAGTTATTTTCTATCCAGATAAGAGTCAATTACGTAGCTCTTCTATTTAAGAAACTGTCACTTGTTTACTCTCTTGTTCCTGCTTCTCATTTCCCACTCTGCATCCTATGTGCTAATCATCTACACTTCCCATTGATCTCCGAACATAGCATAACGTTTTATACCTTTACACACCTGCTTTAAAAAGATATCTAAATGGAATTTTCCTCTTCTTTATCCATTAAATTTCTGCTAAACCCTTAAGGATTCATCTTAAATGTCACTTACTCTGGTAAGTGTTTCCTAATTTCTGGTAGTAACAGTAGTCACACCATCTCTTACACCTACTGTGTCATGGCATGTAACACAATGGATTGAAATTTCTTACCTTTCATATCAGTCTATCTTTAGGGTGGTGATTGACATTTACTTGGGCATATGGCACAGTGATTGATACTTGTAGATACTAAATAGGCTTGCTGAATGAATCAATTAGCTTGGAGTGAAGAAAGGAGATTAGTGGTTGGGGGCTCAATTATCTTCTCCAGTCACAAAAGTTTGTGGCTTGATTCTAATTTCATTAGCAAAATAAAGTTATATTTTATATGCATGTCTATGCTTCTGCATTTGAGTATTTTGCTCTTGAGGATTTCCTTTATCATTTCTTTCAGTTTTTCTGGAAAGAGAGAGAGAGGAGAGAGAGAGAGACTGTGTGTGTGTATGTGTGTGTGTGTGTGTGTGTGTCTGTATTTGCATGTACCATTTTGTATTCTAAATAAAGGACAAAGGGAAACTGTACAAACTTAAAACCATGATAGGCTAGCATACTTACAGGCCTTTAAAGGAGAGGTGTGGTACCAAGCTCCAGAGAAATAAGAACACTTATGATTAAAAGGGATCTTAAGCTCCTTATCCAGCAGCCTCAGATTTGGGTTGTTTTCTGATGGCAAATTTCTCTGTAGGAGCTGAGTGAAGTGAAATATACCTAAAGTGTTCAATTAATTTCTGCTTCTGTGACATAGGTGAATTTCTCATTCTCGTCCAATTCTATGGCAGATGTTGAAGAACAGGAAAATATTAAAACAAGTTATTTATGATTTTTATTATCATTTATTGATTGCTTAACCATGTGAGGCTGAGCTAAACTCATATTATCAAACATTACTCTTCACTATCCCTTTGTTGACGCATGATGTTCAGCATTTACAGAGAAAATCGGCTCCAATAGGTTCAGTTACATGACTATTCGTATATCTATTAAGAAGTAGAGCTGGGACAAAATTCAAGTATCAAAATCAGTCCGCATAAATCTATGTTTCAGAATCATAGAGCATTACTTTCCATCTAGTAAGTAGCTAAGTAATGTCTGCTTAAAAATATAATTTGTACATGGAATAGGAGATACATATATATGTGTGTGCAAAAAAGTATTAAACTCTGATTTTCAATAATTCTCATGAATTTGCCTGCAAAGTGGCTTGAAAGTATTGCTAATGCTCCCGGTTTCTTGCCACAAAGCCTTTAAAAAGCTTTCTTTTTTAAAGAGGAGCTATAAATTTCACTTGGTGGCATTTCTTCCTTAAACAAACCAGTCTCTTTAGCATTAGAGAATATTTTTAAAAAGGAATATTAATAGGACAAACCATTGTAAAATTGCATGTCATATTGGCAAAATCAAGGATCAGAAATATTTTTAAGAACGCTTTAAATATGGTAATTTCAGTACCCCCAAGAAAAATAATAATCAATTCTCTCGCTTGCATAGTTATATATCTTACTACATATCCTTGGCCTATTTAGATCTGTTGTAGATGATTGAAAAATAAGTTTTAATAGATAATTTACCCTGAAATAGATGAAAATAAAGACTGACACCTAATTCTAAAATGCTGTTATTTATAAATGTGACAACTGAGTAGACAGTGACCAGACACACGTGATCAAAAATTCTTTGTAACCAACTCCTCAGAGCAATTTAGTAGTTATTTGATTAAACAAAATGAGTGACTCTGAAACTAACAATGGCAGAAATTAGCAGCTTTTGCAGAAATGAAGTAGAATGTGTTATACTTCTATCACCAGCCTGAAATACTGTTTTTTACAGTATAATCCAGGCTTCAGTTCTTTCCACCTGAAGTCCTGCACAAGTTGGACTTGGAGAACACTAGAAAAAACATGGTCGAATTTTACTTTAGGACGGAATTATAAATACCTTCATAGTCTTACTATGTTAGGATATTTGATAGGAAAACAGGAATAATAAGTGCTGAAGCAAAAACAGAACTGATTTTCTGGTTTTCAGTATACACTGAGCCTGGGTCAGATAGTTAGGGAGGGGTGTTTTCGTCGGCATTCTGGCTGAGGCTTACAAACTCTGACTGGAATTACTCGTTCTCACTAAATCACTTGTAAGCTAAGAGCTGGGTCAATATTTTGCTAGATTTAATTTTGCCTCAAACAAGAGAGATCAGTGTGTTATGTTTCTACACACATGGGTAATTTAAATATTATATTTATATGAAGGCCAATTATGTTTTCTCATTCTCATATATTCCCGCTATGAGGACAACAATCAGGCAGATCACTGGTTCTATTTTTCTTCTCTCATTTTCCAGATTACAAGGTTTTTAGTGAAGCCAATCTTTTAGTATTTTGTAGAAATTTCATTTTTTTGGTTATTCTGGTTTTGTAATTTGAAACTACTTAGACTTTACTTCACTTTAGAATTTTATATGTTTAGTGATACATAATAATTGCACATATTTATGGGGGTACACATGATATTTTGATAAAACATACAATATTTAATGATCAAATAAGGGTTATTGGGATGTTCATCATCACAAGAATTGCTTATTTGTGTTAGGAACATTCCAACTTCACTCTTATAGTTATTTTGAAATACACAATAAATTCTTCTTACCTGTGGTTACTTTATTGTGATAATGAACACTAGATTTTATTACTTTCATCTAACTGCATTTGTACTCATTAACCAACCCCTCTTAATACTTCTTTCTTCATTACCTTACCCAACTTATTGTAACCATTATTTTATTATCTCTATAAGATCAAATTTTTTTAGCTCCCACATAAGAGTGAGAACAGGAGATACTGGTATTACTGTGCCTAGCTCGTTTCAGTTCACATGATGGCTTCCAGTTCCATCCATGTGCTCAACGTCACTAATCATCAGAGAAATGCAAATCAAAATTACCATGAGCTATTATCTCACCCTAGCTAAAATGGCTTTTATCAAAATATAAAACACAGGCAACAAAGAATGTGGATGAGAATGTGGAGAAGAGGGAGCACTTGTACACTGTTAGTAGAAATGTAAATTAGTACAACCATTGTAGAAAGCAATATGGAGGTCCCTCAGAAAACTAAAAATTAAAGTTACTTTATTATATATTATGTACTTCAATTACATAGATCAAGATTTTTGTTTATCTAATCTTTAAAATATCGTGTTATACTAGTTAAGATGTTGAATAACTTGGTATTGTTCTTTAAAACCTTATTACTGAGGCCATGCATGGTGGCTAAATCACAGCACTTTAAGAGGCTCAAGGAAGGAAGATTTCTTGAGCTCAGGAATTTGAGACCAGCCTGAGGAACATAGGGAGACCCTGTCTCTACAAAAGAATGAAAAATAGCTGTGCATAATGGTGTGCATCTATAGTTCCAGCTACATGGGAAACTGAGCCAGGAGGCTTGCTTGTGCCCAAGACATCAAGGCTGCAGTGAACTATGATCATGCTATTGTACACCAGCCTGGGAATAACAGGACAAAACCCTGTCTCTAAAAAAATATAAATAAATAAATGAATAAATAAATAGCTCACTGCTAAGTCTAACACTAGGATTGAGTTGTGCAAAAGATGACTCAGATTCTCCAAATGCATCCAAATCTGTTTCTACGAAAAAACACTGTAGGCTAAGTAATAGAACAATTTAAGAATATCAGCTCAGAAACATTAACAAAAAAATATGACCTACCTCACAACCAATAATGAAAACACAGGTCTTTATGATTCTCTATCTACTAAATTCTATCATATGTGCATTGATTTCCACTCTTTTCTAATTGCCACTAAAGGAAGAATATATTCCAGTATTGTGGAATTTTGAAAAATTAAGCAGTTTTCTGGAAAGAAGAAAGGAAGTGGAAAGCAGGTTCTTAGCAGTAAGTTTACATTAGAGTTCCGTTCTAAAATATGAAAAATTTATGCTCTTCTGTTTTATTTTGGTAGCAAAAGGGAGAATGGTTATCAAGGGAAGTTGGCAACTAATATTTGTCTTAGAATTTGAATAGACTCCTTAAATCAATTCTTTGCTCTTCCAACTCACTTTGCCAATTATTTTCATTTTGTTCCTACTTTTTCACTGCAACTCAAAATCTAGGGTATTTTAATACTCAATTATCAATTTTTGTCTTTAAAGTTTCTTAAAATTTTAATTTTTCATACCCAAATGTGTTTCATCCTCAGACATTTGTATATTATTTCTTATTTTAAATAACCATAAGGAAAAATATTTCTCAAGTCAAGAAGAATCTTTATATTGATAATTCATTACGGTTTTGCTTATTATTATTGTTATTGTTATTTTTAGATGGAGTCTTGCTCTGTCACCCAGGCTGGAGTGCAGTGGCGAAATCTCGGTTCACTACAACCTTAGCCTCCCAGGTTCAAGCAATTCTCCTGCCTCAGCCTCCTGAGTAGCTGGAACTACAAGTGCCTGCCACGCCACATTGCTACATTTTGTAGTTTAAGTAGAGACAGGGTTCACCATGTCGGCCACGCTGGTCTCGAACTCCTGACCTCAAATGATCCAGCCACCTTGACCTCCCAAAATACTGAGATTACAGGTGTGAGCCACCTTGCTCAGCCTCATTAAGGTTTTAAAACATTATCAGATTTATATGAGATTTCCAAATACCCCAGTCCCTAGTTGGATGTTGTTTTGCTTCTCTATACATTATGAGAAACATTTAAAATATAATCACTTCATTCATGGACTCAATTATTGAAGCTGCCATTCATACTGCATTTATTATGTACTGCTAAAGATTATGTTTTGGGGGATAATCAATGACAAGTAAATAAAAGCAAACAAACTTCACTTTTGTACTGCCAGAGAGTAAAACATTGCAATATAGAAGTAGAGCCAGAATAACACAGAAAAATACTGGCTAGTGGAAATACAGTAAATACTCCAACTTCATGATAAATTCAACCTAGGCATCTGAGCTTACATAAAAGATCAAAACAACAGTTCTAATTTACCAGGGCTAGTTCGACAGTACAACAGTTAAAGTCACCCAAGTTGTAAAAAGACAATGTATGGCATCTATTTAATTAGAGTTTAAATCTGCTCATCTTGATGCAGTAATAAACTGAGAAATGCCAGATTATGTGCTCTTTTGGAAGACAGCAATTTTATATAATACATGTGGCAGTTTCCAATTCAAGGCCTGATTCTTGGCTCCTACTTCTGAAACACAATGTTTCATTTTAATGAAAAATACATTACTATGGTAAGATAGGTCATCAGCTGTTAAGTGTAATGCAATTTCTGTAATAAAATTAATTTTATAGCTTGCATAAAAGACTTTACGTGGGTTAAATACTTTTAATTACTAGGTAAATTTTGTTCCTTCAAATGCATAAATGAAGCACTTCCACCCTCTATAAAAAGAATGCATATAGTATAAAATGTCAGTAGGATTCTTTATGATTTCCGTTATTCATATCATGCTAAAATGCCAGCCACAGCCAACTGTGAGTTAATATGGCCTTTCATTGGTCAATGAAACAGAGGATATATTTGCTGGTGTCCTAAGACTTAAACAGTTGTACTGGTGAATGACCAATGCAATTTTCTTATAGGTTAGTTATTAAGGGATAGAAAGTCCAATAAAAAAAAAAAACTCTGATACATGTTTATAGATTCACATAACCTAAATTAACCATCCAGCAAATGTATACAATTGATCTTAAAAGGAGCTGCAGGAGAGTAAAGGAGATTCAAACCTCATCTATCACCAACATTGGAAAAACATTTCAATGTGGGTAAAATTACAGTCACATAAAAGGACAACATATTATTGGCCAAATGTACATGTAAGCATTAATGCAATAATCTTTTTGCTCTGTGAAAAGTTTTCACTGAGCTATATGCTAAAATAATGTCTTAAATAATAAAGACTTTAGAATTAGTACAGAATATAGCATTGGACAGCTCTAAATTTGAATTCAAACTTTTTTTTTTTTTTTTTTTTTTTTTACCAGTAAGTTACTTAGATCTAGGACAAGTCACTTAATCTTCCTGATTCTGTTTTATTATCTGCTCTGTAAGTAAGGACAAGACAATTGCCACATAGTGTTATTGTCATGCTTGAATATAATGATGAATAAAAATTTCCTGGCACTATGGTGGCCTTTATAGATGTTACTTTTCCTTCTATTTTGCTTTTTCTGTGAACTTATGGGAGCCATTAAGGAAGAGATGTGATCAGATTTTAGATGCTCAATTGTTTGTCTACGTTATTGGGATACTGTAGTGAATCACTGAGTTGAACGGAGCAATACTTGCTTTAGAAAGGCATTGCATTGTGTAAAATGTTAAATTTAATTCAATCCAAGAAATTTTAAATTAGTTTTGCAAATAGCACATCTATGCTTTTTGATACTTGTTTATAGAAGACAGCAACCTTAGCAGAAAAAAAAATAGGAAAAGTCTTCAGGAGAACATTTTTTAAAATATTCCTCATTTAACTCTAGCCAGGAGTCAAAGACAGAGAAACAGAGTATAGAAATTCCTAGAGGTAGAATGATGTCAGAGATTCTTTACTCTGCATTTTGTCACTTTCAGGCTAAAGATAATACCAGTGGACCCTGCTTTCCTGGTAACAGGGACACAATCTCCTTTCTTCCTGCCCTGGCCCCTCTCAGCCTTGGAAGTTACTCAAAGAGACACTGATGAGCCATCATGAGGTGGCAATGGCACAGAAAGCATGGGTGACACACACAAGCAGAGCACCAGTCAATCAGGCTGTGGGAAAGATCATGCAGGGGAAGCCATGTCATTTCAACAAAGAACTCAGCAGGAAAAATATGATCAAGCTCATAGCTCACAAATTATCGCTTGTGTCTGAATCTCTTCTAGTTTTGTTTATATTCATTCCCACTGGGTTAGGTCTCATCTTCCAAGTATGTTTCTAATGAATGTGAAAGACTCTATTGTCACATTTTTTTTTTTTACTTTTTATACAACTACCATCATTTCATAAATTTGTGCTTAAAGGAACATTTTTAAAAAGTAATGTGACATGTTACTTTACCAGTTTTTGATCAACTTATCTTGTGTCTTCTTTACATACACTTTGAAAGGCCATATCTGAAACAGAACTTTCTTTTTTTTATTAAAAAACTAGCAAATGTGGGCTATCTGCCTTTCTATTCATTTTATTGACTATTTTACTATGAACATTCTTATATTTTACTTTACACTAATTCCTCTAGATTAATGACACGTATTTAATATATTGATCCAGCTCACTTAATACTTGTTTAATTTCATTTAATTCCTTCCTTTTTACTCATAATCAACTATTTTTTCCTGATGAGAAATTAAGAAAGAAGATATGTTTTGGCACCTCTGTCCATCTCTTTACCCATTTCTTACTCCTCTAAGAAGGGAGGAAGATCTAATCTGATTACACATTACCAATTAATTGGGCCACATTTATTTGTGGGCAGGCTGGCTGAATATTTTTAAATCATGAGCGAACCATGGGGCTCTCCTTCTCTCCTGCCTCTGCTTTAATGAAGCAAGGAGCTTTCCTTGCTTATTTCTTTTTTCATTGCAGCAGAGCTGAAATGTTGAGACTGGGCGTGGCTTCTTCCAACAACCCTTGCCATATTATCTGATGACACTAAAGAGTGAAAAATGACCTTGATGAACCTTGAGCCCCAGCTTCACATTCCCACATGGGTTCCACAGAGACCCCATATTGGAGGGCAAGCTCAACACAATCCTTTTATTAGAAATTTTTTTTAAAGGAAAACCAAATTCACATTTGTCAAGACACTGCTTATCTGTCCAGTTGAAACTGTATAACTTAATTTTTGAGATAATAAGATACAAAGACTCTTAGTTTCCTATCTACCAGGACTCTTGAAATGAATTCAAAGCTCACTTATAACAGCTATAGCATCCCAAGTACCTTCGACTATCCTACAGTTTAATTTAGTATTGTTCAGTTTTTATATAATTGTCTCCTTTTATTGTGCCTAATGTTTTTATTAATTTAACATTTTAAGAAGATACTCTTCTTAAAATATTTTAAATAAGTTTAAAAGTCAGTTAGGCTTAAGGTTTTAAATATCTGAAATGTTTTAAAAATACTAAAGGCACACATATGAAATAATGATGCTGGACTTAATTATGGAGAGCAGTCTCTCCTGCAAATTTCAGCAACAGTACAAGAGCAATAAGATCAGTCTACTTATCTTAATTCCCACATTTCAAGTGACTGAGGAAAAAACAGGAGCAAAATAAAACAAAACAGAATAAACGTTTCTTTTGGAACACTGAAAAATTACTATGTGCCAAAGTATAAGAATGCTTTATATGTATCACATCATCTATCCTGGGAGGTAGATTCTATTATTGATTTCTTTTGACAAATGAGGAAACAGAGGTCTGAATAGGTACAGAAACAACGGTCAACTTTTGACTTCTTAGTATAACTTTACTTCCTCTGAGGCCTGGCTACATTTCTGCACCGGGGTTTCATGAACACTGCTTGAGGCCATTGGTCCTATGTCTGTCATCTTTTATGTTTCATTTATAACGACTCTCAGCTCTTGATTGGTGAGGGTCTTAATAAAGACAGTCATATCAAATTGTTGTAATTTAAAGAATAATATATGTTATTAAGAAATAGTATTTCTGATAACAGCTTAAACCATAATATGAAGTGGATACAAGAGGAGTTTGTAGATCTTAAAAAAAAAAAAAAAGAAAAAAGGAAACAAAACAAAATTCTAAGCTTTCATTTTGTACGTTTCTGACTTTTTTGCTAAAATTTATACATACACACACACACATACACGCACACACACAAAAGGCTTTATTGAATTAACTGGTAAATGCATCTTTCAAGTTTATTTTATATTCAACAAAATATTAGAAAAAATAACAATAAAATATAACAAAGAAATATAGCATTGGTTACTTTTTGAAACATTTCTCCACAAAATAGCGGGTAAAAGGTTTCTATAGAATGTTTTGAATCTCTATTTCTTTATATTCTAAAGGAAATAAGAATTTGATATGCCTCAAGGAAAAAAAATATCCAACAAGGATATTGTTTTGGAGGAAAGAAAAACTACTATCCAACCTCAGAGATTAGATTTAAAAGCCAAGCAAAACTTTCTTAGACTGTAGTGTTACAGAGCAAAGCAATCTTTAAATCCACCAAAACACTCCTAGAATAGTAAAACACAGTATGTGTGAAAACAATCACAAGTGTTTTGAGAAACATAATTTTATCTCCTAAACCACTGACTTATAAAGTATGAAAAGGTGTTATATAACAGGGATTTGATAATATATACTATAGGACAACTATTAAGAAGCCTTCTTTGGTATTGAAGCATGTTCCACAAAACAGTTTTTACTGTCACGTGAAGAAGAAAATGAAAAAAAAGTAAACCACCAGAAAGAGCTTTTAGTTTTACATTAAGAATCTACAAATCCACATTTGTTTCCATTCTTAAAAATCAACTTTTAATTAATAATGGGATTATAATCGTTAAAAATATATTATTTTATTTTATTTTAAAGCATTTGTTTACTTTCCCTAACTTGTAAATCATTACTGGTGTTTTCCAACTCTCAGTGAATTTAAATGACAACATAATTCCTTAATTTTTCTATGACTTGAAAAAGTCCTATTAGAAAATGGACAAATTCCTCACAATGCTGATAGAAATCAAAGAAAAAACTTGCATTTAAAGAAAACAAGAAATATCTAAAAATATGAATGTATCCTAAATATCACAAAGCATGTAAATTTGGCTTAAATAAAAATATCAAAGGGGCAATTACATAACATAAAGCCAAATAACAACCAGGTCATGATATTGTATATACTTAATACACGATATTATAAATTAGATAGTATTTTATACTTAATATAGGATATTAGAAATTAGATAGTTACTGATGAGATGATAGTTTTTATAGTTAACTCTGTAGTAATTAAGTAGGATGCCAAAGCAGCAAAGAGGTCAAATTAATTTCTGAGTTCTTCCATTTATCTTTAAAAATGATGGGAAAATTCTAATTCCAAACGTGTTTTGTGGGTATCTAAAGAACAAACATGAGATCTTAAGAAAGCATTTGTGATTAAGCAATCTGATATAAACAGTAATAGCAAATTATTAGAACCAGTTGATGTTTATCTGAATGGATAAATAATTCATTGGAATAATTATCAACCCAGGCAAACTACAGGCCCTGAAATTGCAATTATGAAAGAGCATCAGTCAAATGTTATGACCAAATTAAAAATTTTAGCAATGTAGAAATTATGAACCATAAAATTTTGACTCAGGAAATGCAACACATGGTTAGATAGTATATTAAAAACTAGACGGCTAATGAGATATTTATATGGTTTCTTTCTACACTTGTTTTTGTGATATTAAGACTCTCAAAGAATCCTAAATTCAAATACAGCAATAGCCCTCTTCTGAGTTGAGCTTAGACTTTCCCTAAGCTAACATGTCTGAATGCGTTCTTTGTTCTTGAGCAGGAGTTCACCATTAAAACTGATACAGAAAGAACTTGTCAAGACTACTAAATACAGTTTAAGATCTTTGTAATTTTCATGAAATAAATAATTTAGGTATTTTAATGAGATCATCTAATTTCTAAGTCAGTTATTTAAGATCCGCCAAATTACAATAATTTATTTCTTTCAGGAAAAAAAAAAAAAAAAACTAACAATAAGCCTGCTGTCTGGCTTCATCAGCTCAAGAAGCAAATAGGAAGCTAAGGCAATGTTCCATTGAGAGCTGATGGTGGTTTAGACAAGGGTAGTGTCCATGTAAATTACTTTATTTGGTACTCAATTTAAAAGTAGAATTGCAGGGTTTCCTGATGGATTGAGTATGGGAAACATAGAAATAACAGTTAAAGATAACTTCATAGATTTTGGTTTAAATAATTGAAGAATAAAAGTTTCATTTATTGAATTGGCTGAGTTGTGGGAGAACCAGGTTTAGTAAGAAAATTAGAGGGTCAATTTTGCAAATAATAACCTTGAGTTACTTACTAGATTTCAAGAGGTAATATCAACTAGGTAGTTGAATGTACAATGCCAGAGTTCTACAAGACAGTGAAGGCTGGGGATTAAAGACTTGAAAATTGGTAGTATACACATAGGAGTTAAAGCATGACACCATGTAAGATAAAAAGAAAATGAATTTAAATAAAGGAAAGAATTGCCAGAATCATTCCTTCTGTACTGTAATTGAGAAATCAGGAAGATGGTTGTCAACAAAGAAACCTAGGACGCAGCAACTAATAAGGTAAATAGAATTGAAAGTATAGTGTCCTGGAATCCAAGTGAAAAATATGTTTTAAGGAAATGTCAGTGATTACCTATGTCAAATTCTGTGAAAAGGACTAAAAGTTGAAGAATATGGAGATCAATGTTGTCCTTGGCAACAACAAATTTTGGAAAGTAGAAAAGGAGAAGGCAGATTTGGGTGGAATCTTTAAAAACCAAGATAAAAGGATTTGGGTAAAATGAGCGCATGGACTTTTGCTCTGAGGATCAGAGAAAGGAGGCAGTATCTTCAGAGATTTGTAGCATATGGAAAGGTATTTTAAAGTAAGAATAATTGTAGCATGTTTGCATATGAAGAATAACAATTAGCAAGAGGAGGAACGATGATGCAGAAGAAAGGAAAAAGTTGGTGGAATAATGTTCCCGCATTAGTTGAAAGGCGATGGTGTCTGGCACACAGGTAGAAGGCTTAGCATTTCCTGTGAGCACACCATGGCCTCTTAGGGTACCTTCTCCATAGCAGCCACAGCAACCTTTCATCATACTGAGCCAGATCATAAGGTACGGCTGGATGAAAACTCTTCAGTGGCTTTTCATCTCCTTCAAAGTGAAAGCCTGAGACGTTACAGAGGCCTACAGTGAACTATGTAATTTGGCTCCATTACACACTGTCTCCTCTGCTCTCACTGTCCCTTAGCTGACTACAGCCCAGTCACGATGAACTCCGTGCCCTCCCTCAAACACACCAGACCCCTGCTAGCTTCTGTACCTACAAAGTCTATGCTCTTAACAAGTGGGCGATTCTGCATGGCTTGTCTTCTCTTTTGTGTGTGTGTCTTTGCTCACATCTTATCTACTTAATGAAGTTTTTCCTGATCATGTAACCCTCCACCCTCCATATATATTTATTCTCCTTAGAACTTACCAATACATGATATATTAGGAGTTTTGAATATTTTCTTTGATGATTGTCTTACCCTTCTAAATAATGGATTTTAAGATAACACAAATTTTTGGCTGTTGTTCACTGCTATATATCCAACAGCTAAATTACTATCTATCACGTATTACATGCTCAGTAAGTTTGCCAAATAAATTAAGAAAATGAGATTTTAGGGCTTAACCTCAAATTTTTACTGCTTTGAAACTTCTGTCATTAAGCATGCAAATCCTAAAACAATATTTATGTTTAAACAATATGCAATCATGTACACTAGAGGATATTTTATTTTTTGGTGAGATTTCTCATATGACAAGACTAGAAGACAAAAATAAGTATTGGTAACCAGAGCACTGATGAAACAAAAATATATATACACATTTCTTATTTTGTAATTGGGAGAAATCAAGCCCTCTAGGAAATGTTTTTAATCTGACACCACGTACGGTCAAATGCTACAAGATAAAGAAGAATATAAAGAATAGATTTTTTTCTACTTAATTGTATGGAGCCTGACATATTTATGGATATTCAGGTAAACAATAGTTTTGCATGTTTTTTTTTTAAAAGAATTCCAAGGATCTGGTATACTCTGCACAGTAAAGCAATGGATTGCAGGAATTCTGTAAACTTTTTGACTAAATTTTGTTATCAGTCTCTACCATGTTTTCCAAACATTTGTTCAAAAAGATTCCTGTTACTCCGTTACTAGTATACACAATAGTTATAATTTGTTGATGATTATTATGCAGATATTGTCCTCCTTTGATCTGATATATAATAATTAATCTCACAACAGATATGAGCTGTGTTGTACTCTTCATTATCCTCATTTTTAATAGAAGGGACCTGGGACTTAGAGAAATCAGATAACTTGCCTGTGATCACACTTCTGATTTGTGGTAAATTCAGGATTCAAACCAAAAAAGCCAACTCCAGGATATCCTGAACCACTTTGCTCAACTACTGCCTTGGGCTTTCTAGTTCAGCCATACAATTTCAAGAACCCTACACTCATTGAGCTGGAGATTGGTATTTGTCCATGGAAAGTATCTTTGTTTCAAAAGAGCTAATAAAGAATTCACATTAAAGAAAAAGACAATTGAAAAGAAATTGCTTCCCTTAAACACACAGCCAAGAAGATAACGGATGGATTCCAAAAGATTCCAGCACAATCTAAGCTAACTTGATTGATTATATCTTTCAGTCTAATTATCTTTTAATATTTATATAAAATATTTCTTAAATTCTTAAAACTCAATAAACATAAAATTTTAAAGAGAACAAAAAAGAACTTATCATAACGTACCACTAAAATAAATGATGGAAAACCTAATTTCTAATTTCATTTCTTTGTTAGTCTAACTGATTGCATTCCTTAGCATAGGTAAGCCTGTTTCCTCATGTATAGAATTGGCAGACTACATCATATTTCTCTATTCCTTTCTTCTCTGTAGATTCTAATATCCTTAAAATAAAACTTTCTCTTAAATTTATTCTTGCTATTTTTTAAAATGTTCAATAAACATCTCAGTTTTTGCAAAGCCTTATTAGTTTTATGTCTATTGTATTATTTTTAAGAAAATGGTTCATTATTTTAAAAAAAACATTTGATGTACAGAATATTAAATTACAAAACCAAATTTTTTTAATAAACCATTTTCTTAAGAATAATAGACATAAATAAGGCTTTGCAAAATATTATGTATTTGCAAAAACTTATGTAAAATATTAGAAAATTATTAAACAATTTTGGATATTCATTTGCATTATGCATTATAAGGTGTAAATTGGTGCAAGACTATAGATTTGATGAAAGAGACTGGATGCTGACTAATCATTTTGATGCAAGCTTACAAAGAATAATTTCAACACTCTCTAAAATGGAGTGATTTATTAGCATGTCATGCTATTTATTGTGTGATATGATAAATATAATATGATTCATCATGACATTCTATAAATATTGCAAAGGATTATTAAAGCGATAAAATCCAGTGGCAGAAATATAATGAGATCATGTCACATTTGTATAAAAGCTACGTGATAAATTGTGCTCTCTACAGAGGCTGTTGTAACCTTAGATGGATTTAAAGTGAGAATTCATGGAACACAAAGCAAAAGAAAACAACCCTAATCGTATTCAGGGTTCAATTAAGAACACTGATTAAGAGCAGTAGCTGAGAGCATGGAGTAATACAGGAGTAGAGAAGATTATCATCTGCACTGCCATGTGACGGACAGCTTTTCAATATAGGGACTATTATTTAAATAGTCTAAAATATTTCAGATCAAATTTGGAATAACCACTTCACTGAATCAACATGTCTAAGTAAAACTTCAAATGACAGCACATATATATATATATATATATATATATATATATATATATGCATATGTTTAATTTAAAAATTGGTATAAATATAAAATCTCATACAGGCTGCCTTTATATGCATTTACTTTTTATTTAGTTCCTAATATTATAAACATAAACCCCTTTGGAGGAAAGGTTATTATTAGAAAATTTTATTTTCTAAGTAGATGCTTTTTAGGTTTCTGATGCTTTTACAGACAGAATTAGCTAAATATTTTGTTTCTTATAGTGTAAAATATGGTTAATTAGTGGTCAACAATCTTTGGTATAGATTTGGAAGTAATCATCCAACACAATTATGTCTTTAAAAGGATTTTCGAATCATTTACACAGGTTTTTGTTGTTGTTATTGTTGTTCTTTTTGATTTTGTTTTTGTTTTGGTTGTTTTATTTTTTGAGATGTAGTTTCACTCCTGTTGCCCACGCCAGAGTGCCATGGTGCAATATTGGCTTACCACAACCTCCACTTCCAGGGTTTAAGCAATTCTCCTGCCTCAGCCTCCCAAGTAGCTGGGATTATAGGCATGCACGCACTCCTGGCAAATTTTTGTCATTTTAGTAGAGACAGAGTGTCTTCATGTTGGTCAGGCTGTTCTTGAATCCCCGACCTCAGGTGATTCACCCACCTTGGCCTCCCAAAGTGCTAGGATTACAGGCATGAGCCACCACGCCCTACCATATACACAGTTTTTTAAAAGCAATTTTGTAGTCATCTTTCTTGAGACTGTAAATTTTTAATAATATTTATAAAATATTATGTTATATTTATAATAATTTATATTATAAATATTTATAATATTTATAATATCCTGAGGACATTATTTATAATATCCTGAGGATAAACACTAATTACTGCTTTACATAAAGATAAACATATTCTATAATTCTAGGATGAGCAACCACAATGATTTGTTAAAAGCACTTATTTTGGGAGGAAATGTAGTTAACTTTGACAATGGGGAGATGCGGAGCCTATGTCCTTGACTACATTAACAAAATCTTTACAGGCTACAAATTTTTTAGTTTCTTACAATAATTTTCATGCTATTATATTAACTACTTTTGCTTCATTTCTTTCTTAAAGTTATTTCAACTTATCTATTTCCTTATTTTATGGACTCAATTTAAAAACAATCTGGAATGCAAATTGATTAATGACTATACATATAATATTTGTTATATTCTTGTGATTAAGCTATACAAGTGTAAACAAAGAAAAAAAATCATACCTTTATTTTATGGCAGCAAGGCATATTTGAAATAAAATTGAAAAAAATATAAGTACTAATAGGAACATATGTCTTTTAAAATATTTAGATCATTCTCTTTTTTATTTTTAAAACGTTATTTCCAGGAGCATAGATTCAAGTTTCCCTGAATAGACAGTTCCTAAAATATCTTAGCTCTGTTGCGCCTTAACATTGCATGTATTTTTTCAGGCCAAAAATTTTTATTTTGCATTAAAAGAAAATGAGTTTAAAAATAAAATACCTGATTCAGATGTACTTCTATTTGTTAAAGGAATAAAAGTAATTATTAGAAAATTTTTCTTTCTTTTTAAGGATTGTTAGAGAGCTAATCACATCTTAGTATTCAAATAAATTTGAAATCACCAATAATTTGCAATTAAATCTGGTCATTAGAGAATCAAACCACAATTCTCTAATGAGAGTTGTACTACCTATTAGCTTGACCCAGAGTGTAAGGGCTATGCTGGGTCCCCTAGACTGGTTCACTGCTGATCCCTTTAATTTTAAGGCAACAATCTATAACCAGAGAGACCAAAGGATTTGCAGGCGAGCTTCCTAGGCAAAATCCTTTATTTAGCCACTCATCAGCTGTGTGACCTTCACGATATGTGTCAGTTTCCTCTTGCTGCATAACAGATTACAACAATTGGAGGCTCAGCACAACACATGCATATAATCTCACATTTTCCATGGGTCAGGAGTTTGACAGTGGCTCAACTGGGTCCTCTGCTCTGGGTCTCAGAAGGCTAAAATCAAGGTGTCGACCAGCCTGCAATTCTCATGAAACTTGGAGGTCCTTTTCCAGTCTCACTCAGACTGATGGCAGAATTAAGCTTCTGACAGTTAGAGGACTGATGTCACTATTTCTTTGCTGGTTGTCAATGGGAGTTGTTCTCAACTCTTAGAGGCTACCCTCAAATCCTAGCCATAGCCCTTTCAAAACATAGCAGCTTACTTCTCCAAAGCTAGCAGGAAACTCTCCAGTCTGCTATACAGGGGGCTTATGTAACAAAAAATAATCACAAGAGGACTGTCCTATCACTCTTGTGGTATAATTTGCTTACTTATATCCACACACAGCAATTCTACTTGAAGATAGGGTATTATACAAAGCACATGTACCCAGGAGGCAAAACAGAAGTACAAAGTTTTTTACTCTGTCATAAGTCTGCTGAGTGGCCTTTGTCAAGTTAGATCTCAGTATGTGAATAAGCTCGGCACCTATCTCAAAAGTTTGATAGAAAGAAAAGTTAGCATAGTCTGGGCACAGTGACTCATGCCTGTAATCCCAGCACTTTGGGAGGTCGAGACAGGAGCATAGCTTGAGGCCAGGAGTTCAAGACAAGCCTGAGTCACAGAGTGAGACTTCATCTCTGCAAAAAAATAAAATTGGTCAAGTGTGGTGGCAACACCTGTAGTCCCAACTACTCAGGGGTCTGAGGTGGGAGGATTGCTTGAGCCCAATGTGGGTGAAGACTGCAGTGAGCCATCATCGTGCCACTGTACTCCAGCCTGGGCAACAAAGTGAGACTCTGCCTTGGAAAAAAAAAAAAAAAAAGGTAGCATAAAAAAATGTGCCTATGCTATGGACTCAGTGAATGGTAGCTATGTTTAGACTTTGCCCAGTAACTCAAAAGGCCCCATGCTCTCCGCCACATTATGTTATGCTCATGACTAACAATGAATAACTTGCACAGCTGCCCAATATAGTAAATCATTTCCTCTTTAAAGACTATAGTTAGTGTTACCTTGCATAAACAAAGGCTAAATATTTGATTATCATTGTTTAAATTAGCTGATATGTGACAAAATGTAACCAGGCTTTTAGAATGAATGAATCTAATAAGCTTAATCAAGAACTTACAGTAACTGATATCTAACTTATGGATAGGAAATCACTTAAAGGAACTCTATTTGTTAAAACAAAAAAAAAAAATTAGCATCAGTAGGCATCATTTTCTCCTCCCTTAACTCCAACATATATGATTTTAACAATTTTGCATCTCCCCAATGTTTTCTCGGCTTTCTCACCATCAAATTCCTGTTAATTGGTGGTCTAGAAGCTATTATGTGGGGAAAACAAAACAAAACAAAGCTATAGTTTGCTAGGGGCAAGCAATGATTATGTTCTGACAGCCCTATAGCTAACATTGTTCATGTTTTTTGATCTGTACTTCTTTGCATACTGTGCCTGTGTCTGGGAAAATTTCACCTTATAAATTCTCTAAGATGAAAGCACAAACCTGATTTCCCTTACATCTAGAACACAGGCCTATAAATCTTCCTGAGATTTTTATTTAAAAGAGAGATTCTTGAAGAAGGTTATATCCAGGCACCCTTTTGACGAGGGCTCCAGTGCATAGCAGAGACTGCCAGCTTTGAGAAGCTGTGATGGCAGAGGCTCTGGCAGGAGTAGCTTTTTCTCTGGGTCAGGCAGTAGCAGTAGTAGCTTAATGAGAGCAGTCACGGACTGAGCCTGACACTGTTTCTGGAAGCACAACCTCCACGCCTCTTTCTTTTTCCCAGCTCAAGTTTGTGGGAGCTCCTAATATTCTTCAATACCTTTTGATCTTTGTCTGAACCAGCCAGAGTTAACCTAAATGAAGTTATCTAGAATAACTGGGGACTCCAAATGATATAAGCTCTCAATAAGCAAATCAAAATAATCTAGGCAAAGAAGATGCTTAACAAGTTCACATCAATGAATGTATTCTTTTTTGCTGAACATGTGTTTGAGCTGATAGCTTGGGAGGTGCTTAAAGGATTTAAGGATGAACCGTAGTCCCAATCCAACCTAGAAATACCAATATGACCCTTAGCTAATCTCTTCACCTTTGTCTGTCTCATTCTTCTCATGTCTAGAATAAAATATTTAGCCTAAAAATATCCGAGGTTTATTCTAGATTTACATAGCTATGGATTTAACTTAAAGCCCCAAAGTCCTCGTATAAGCATATGTTGCTCATCACAAGAATGAAGAAGAATACTAGGTAAGATTGACTACTGACTTCACTTCATGTGAATGAAGAAGAGAGAAGCTTGGATTTGAAATTTTTCATTTTATGACTGACAAAACCTGGTACAATGTTTTGCTAATCTTGTTAAATTATAGTGACTCTTAACACCTGTAATTGTTTGGGAATGACATCAGTGAAATAGACAGCATATAACTCTGCTAGAATTTCTGATAAAAAAATATGTTTCAATTGAAATTTTTAATTTAGCTTTTTAAACAAATTACATTAGACTTGCTGTTTTATTTTATTAACATTTAACTTGTACTACTGTATCCAAAAATCAGTTATTCCTTTCAAAGATTGTTTTAAAAGTTAGCTTCATTTTTGTAGGAGGAAGAATTAGGCCATATCCCCCAAGAATGTCCACATTCTAATCTCTATAAACCTGTGAATATGTTAGGTTACATGGCACAGGGAAAGTAATGTTGCTAACCACTTGCTCACAAAATAGATTATCTGGAGGCATCCTAGCAAGCTCAGTGGAATCAGAATGGTTCTTTAAAATGGGAAAGAGAAGCTGAAGAGCTAGAGTCACAGGGAGATGTGACTATGGAAGAAAGAAATAGAGAGACACAGTGTTGCTGGCTTTGAAAATGCTGTGGGACCACAGGCCAAAAAATGCAGGTGGCCCCTACAGGCTGGAGGAAGAAAGGAAACGGACCCTCTAGAGCCTCTAAAAAGGAATGCATTCCTGTTGATACCTTGATTTGAGTCCAGCGAGACCCTTGTTGAATTTCTAAGCTACATATTTAAAAGATAATGAATTTGCGGAGTTTTAGCCACCAAGCTATTAGAAGTAATTTGTTACAGCAGCTGTACAGAACTAATACAATTAATAAGTGTGACTTTAACTTTCTCCAGGAGGAGAATTTCTGGTGCTTCCGGCTGTATATCAAAAAGTATTTGGTAAACAGGTTCATCTAGATAAAATATGTTTTTTTTCACAAATTTCGACAGAACACACCTCTGCTATCAAATGACTGTTTATAACTACTATGCAGAAAACACAGGCAAGCAACATATCTGTGTCCACTTTTAGTTACAGAATAAACAATGACTACAGGTTACTTTAAAAGTAAAGAATACCTCTTACCAAAAAAAAAATCCAAATATGAATAATGAGACTGTACTTAAATACAGAGAATTCAAACAACTCAGCTGAAATGTGATGGTTTTTTTTTTTTTTTTTTGAGATGGAGTTTCACTCTTGTCACCCAGGCTGGAGTGCAATCGCACGATCTCGGCTCATCGCAACCTCCCCCTCCCTGGGTTCAAGCAATTCTGCTGTCGCAGCCTCCCAAGTAGCTGGGACTACAGGCATGCACCACCATGCCCAGCTAATTTTTGTATTTTTAGTATAGACAGGGTTTCACCATGTTGACCAGGATGGTTTTGATCTCTTGACCTCATGATGCACTCGCCTCGGCCTCCCAAAGTGCTGGGATTATAGGCGTGAACCACCGCGCCCGGCCGATGCATTTCTTAATTATTAACTTGGCTGCTGACCATTAGATGCAGGATACAGGAGTTTAAAGGAAGCATGAGCTTTACCTGAATTTATTCAATAAAACAATTACAGCTTCTAAAATTAGTTTTAGGAATGGTAAACAACGACAGACTTTTTAAAGTTTGAGATGAAATTAACTTGTTGCTGAGAATTTGCACATGTGAATTCACCTTGACATTGATTTTTCAGAATGTTTATAAAGAAGAATAACATAAATAAACATGGTATATTCCAGGTGGCTGAAAATTGTAGCAGGAAAAATAAAATCCTCAAATAGAGTAGAGTTTTTCAATAATTTTGTCCTTGGGGTAAAACTGTAGCAAGAACATGCATCTAGAATTTCTAATATTGAAACACTGATTGCTGTCCAAGATGGAAGAACATGAAATCAAATTCCACGGTGGGAACAGGGATGATCATGAAATGGCAAAGTTTGAGATTTCCTATTCTCTGTTATTTCTCTGCTCATAATAAATCAGTTTTCCAAGTTAAGTGTCACAGGTAAGTTCTGTTAATTATCTTTCACACAACAGTAAGAATATGTCTATTCCTGACTTGAAAAAATTAGAAAGAATTGTAACATTGGTGTGATACCTTAAGCAAAAATCTTGGACTTGTTATTTGCAGTTGTGAAGGGACCCAAATTAGCCACAGCAGTCAGATTATATTTACATTTACCATTGTTAGAGATGAAAATCCTTGGTGACAGTTGCCAACCAGAAATCGCTGCCAGCCTTCAAAATGACCACCTTCTGTGGAAGTCAATGTTTTCGCAGAAGACAAAGATCTGGAGCCAAAATGTCCTATGCTGATTAAAATAATTCACTCTAGCAGAATTTTATAAATTTGAGAGAGCTGCAACAGCAGATGAGTTTTATTATTTACTAAAAGGTAATATATTTCTTAAGATTATAGTTATAGATATACTTATTTGTTCTTTCACCACATGTGATTATTAACACAATATTCGTATTAGGTTTTTTCTTCTATTTCTGATGTATACAAAAATCATACCTTTGTGTGAAAATGCTTTCTAACTTATATATGAATGACCATTCAGCATAGATATGATTGGTAATAATTTTTCCACAGGTAGTTTTCGGATTATAGGAACATGGAAATGATTTATAGTTATGGTCAGTGATGATATTCAAATATTCATTTCACATTGTCTTTTAAAAAAACCATTTTCTAGCCTATTCTGTGGGAAATCACACCAAAGAACCTTGATATGGTAATGTTTTAATAACATATAAGAGTAAAGAATTGCTGTTCTTTTGATGTGTGATAGTTCATATCTAATGTTTGTCAACAAGTGGAAATTGTCACTCCACCCAGCTCATCTATTAGATTGCAATGTGTTTTATAATTACACACTAGGTGCTTGATCCAAGAGGCAATATTATATTTATAATATGAACTTATTAGAATCTTTAAATATATTGAGTAGCAATAACTATAGGATCTGTTTTTCTTTTAAAAGTGTTCTTTATAATGATTTCAATCCTGAACCTTATAATACTATCCTCCTAAAATCACATTATTGGATTTCTTTTTCTACCTCGCCCATGTTTCATGTTTAATCATAACCCTTCACAAACACATGGTAAATGCAGTAATTTATTGTACTGGATTTTTAACTACCTATCTACATTTATTCTTTGCTGTTAAATCTGTCATTCCTGACAAATATAGCTAAACAAAAACATTTGTTTGTGGTATGAGATTAGTAAAAAAAATTATTTAGAACAGGGAACAATCTGAATTTTCAGACAAAGAAAACCTAATTGAATTGTTACCTGAACAAGCAAAGGCAAAACAAAGGACATTTGGGGAATATTTGCAAAAAGAAAAAAAAAAGCTGGTCTCACTGGTCGGCAGCAGTGATCTACAGCTCTGCATAATACGCTTCCAGCTCTATAAATCTGTTCTACTCCACAGTACGTTCCTGAGAAAGTGATATATTTCTAAAAAGTTCCATCTAAATGTCACCCTGAAAGCTGACTATGTTGAGGTTAATTCCAAATGCAGAAGTGTGCAGCACATCCCTTTTTGTGACCCCAGGCTGACTTATTTATCAACCATGAACATGTTTATAAAGTAAATATGGAAATATTCTAGCATGTTAAGGAGAATGCTTGTCTCCTATAAAGTCTTTCTAAATTCCAAAGCTTCTAAA
The DNA here is from genome assembly GCA_004027715.1 of Plecturocebus donacophilus. NCBI lineage: Eukaryota > Metazoa > Chordata > Mammalia > Primates > Pitheciidae > Plecturocebus > Plecturocebus donacophilus. The sequence continues at coordinate 23,072 of PVKP010002500.1, read as the reverse complement.
CACTAACATCTCTAAGCATAAGAAGCTTGTTCCCCCGAGGTACTGAGGATCACACTTATTGAATTACTGAAGTAACAAACGTGTAGTATAAACCATGTCGTAGACACTGCATGCTGTGGGTGGTACACACTTGAATAAGTCCACTAATGCCTAAATCAGATTGAAGCACATACAAATAAAAGATTCTAGAAGGTAAGAGATGATGGTAACTTAAAATATGACATACAAAGGAAGGGAATCTAGATTCTCATAATGAAATATTTCAAGGTCTCATCTTGTTTCTTACTGGTCTTTAGAAAATTTGGGGAAATCCAAAGATAAGTAGGTAGAATACTCATGTCAATAACATAGTTTAAATACATACACATACACACACAACATAATTATTTTTTAAAAATTTAGCTGTTTTGTTTTGTTTTAATGAGGGATTGAAACTGCGTGCTGTTAACATATGTCCAAGAATTGCAATTACTACATCTGACATTACACTTTCCTCTTTTATGGGGCAGTCTTTAGCAAATCAATTTGCAGATTATAAAGTATGACCAATCACCACTTCTTAATTCATAATCTACCTCTTCAAATTACCATAAACATCTGCAATTCTATCATTATAAATGTTCCTCAGAATGTTACAAGAATCAAATTTAAGTGTATGCTAAGTATTCTGAAGGCAATTGCTTCAGTGTAGTGATACATGTAAGAGCCTTATTCTTTTATTTTTGTAACCTCCTCTATAAACAAGCAACAAAACTTCAGTATTTTAAAAGTGAGTTAATTTTTTTCAATTTTATTTTGAGAACCCTTTTAGAAAATGTCGTTAAAATTAAATACGACCAAATCATCATTTTTTAAATCACCATTTTACTCAAGTCCCTTACATGAAATGGTATAATATGCGCATATAATCTATACACATCCTCCTGTATACTTCAGATTATCTCCAAAGTTTTTATAATACTTAATACAACGTGAATGCTCTGTAGTTGTTATACTACATTGTTTTTCATTTGTATTATTTTTATCTTTTTTTATTTTTCATATATTTTCAATCAGTATTTGGTTGAATCCATGGATGCAAAACCCAGGATGTATTTTTAACCCCAAAGGTGTTGAATGAGTCACCACAACTAGTACGACTGGTCAATCAAGTTTGTTTTAAAAATCTGGTGGTTACCAGTTGATTGGATAAAGAAAATGTGGTATATATACACCATGGAACACCATGCAGCCATAAAAATAATAAAATCATGCCTTGTCAGTAATGTGGATGGAGCCGGAGTCTGTTATCCTAAGTGAATTAACCCAGAAGCAGAAAATCAAATATTTCATGTTCTCACAAGTAGGAGCTACATAATGGGGCACATGGACATAAAGATGGAGACAACAGACCCTGAGAACTCAGAAAGGTGGGTGGACTACAGGAGAATGAGGGTTAATAAACGACCTATTGAATATAATGTTCAATATTTGGGTGACAGGTATACTAGAAGCCCATTCTGCATCATCGCACATGTAATAGCCATGTAACAAACATGAATAATCTCTGAATCTTAGAAAATAAGATAAATACATAATAAGATGGTGGTAATGATAAATAAGGTTTACCTGATATGGTTTGGCTCGTGTCCCTACCTAAATGTCACCTTGACTTGTAGCTCCCATAATCCCCACAGGCTGTGGGAGACACCCCGTGGGATGTAATTGAATCACGGATGGGGATATTGAATAAGTCTCATGAGATCTGATGGTTTTACAAAGGGGAGCTCTCCTGCACATGCCCTCTCACCTGCCAACATGTAATACGTGACTTTGCCCCTCATTCGCCTTCAGCCATGATTATGAGACCTCTCCAGTCATGTGGAATTGTGAGTCAATTAAACCTCTTCCCTTATAAATTTCCCAGTCTTGGGTATGCCTTTATTATCAGCATGAGAACAGACTAATACATTGCCCTTTCAAATTGATAATCAATCAACTTAAGGATATGTCCAGAGATTCCTCACCTCCCCAGACTTCAGCTTCAGGGTTTAAAGGATGACACAGGATGTGTCAGCTGATGCATAAGCATACCGAGATGACAGCTAGAAAATGGTTGCTCTTCTCTCCAACTTTTCCTAATAAAATATGCAAAATATGAATTTCAAATAATTAAAAAATTATTTTTTAAATAATTATTATGGATCTCCACTCATATGCACATAGGACTCAATTTGAAGTCCTGTGAACATAACACATAATCCAAGTCCTGTTGGAGTTTCCAGTGTCTATTATCTCTGTCTTCATGTCCACGTGTCCCCTCTCTTTAGCTCCTCCTTACAAGTGACAACACGCAATAGGCATGTAAGTAACAAGGCATTAAATCCACAGGGAATACAACTAGAAGTATTTCTGTCTGTATAGAAAAAAGCAGTCCATGACAGCAGGGAACAACAGGGGTATAGTTCACTTTAGTTGACCGTTTCTGAATTTCTGTCTAAACTCACTCTATGACTACTACTTTTATACATTTATTTCTCAGGAAATTGACTTGAGATGTCAAGTAAGCAGATTTTCCAATTATTGGAGGTGGAGCTGAGCAGGGGAGGTTTTTCCATCTGACCTAAAGAACTATGTTGAGAGAAAATATTTTATACAAATTCAACATAAACTAAGACATTTAACCTCACCAAATCAGGATTCATTTATGATGGAGGTTGCCCATTATTGTAATTATGTATAATGTTTAAATATTCAAGTAAATCATAACTCAATTACAAAAAGGCAGAACTTAAAACATATTTCCATAAAGACATAAAACTTAAATTTCCGTATCACATATGTTTGTTAATGTCTTTAGTCAATTTAGTTTCAAATAGATAAATTACATTGTTAGATAATTGTAATAGGTATATAAAGTACACATTATTGACTTTAAATTTAGTATGCTTGCATTACATTTTTGGGAAATAGTCAAATGTTTATTAAACTATAAACAGTTCTGAAAAGCGATTTTACAAGTAGTACTATATCTGCTAGCCCATTTAATCTACATCAACAAGAGTTCATACAAGAAGACATGTAATCAGGAAGCCAGCACTGCAATCTGCCTCTTATCACAATAATAAGAAGTTAGTTTCCAAAATAAAAAAGATGGGTGGAAGAAGTTAATGAACCCATTTATCTAAATGTATGGCAAATCTAACGCCAAGAGCAGCACATTATATTTTATTCACTATTTTCCTAGTGCATCCTACATTTAGAAGATAGTTTTTTTTATAGATCTGATAACATCTCTTTTGACTTCTGTTTATATGAAATAATAGTTTAAATATAAAGAAATGTTTTCATGTAGAATGAATCCAAATGCTAAAATATACATACATGTTGTCATTCTCACCACAGCTTATTAATGAAGACCTGCCTTTAAAGAATAGAACATTGTTTAGGTCTTGAAAGAAAAAGAACATTTACAATGCAGTTTTACCCCTTTTTACAACTAGAAAATAGTCTCAGACTTTTCTTTAAATGTTTTATTTAAATTTAACTCTAAAAATAACATTGCACTTCTCAGAACTCTATGTCTTGGTAACTTTGCATTAGAAGAAAAACTTAAGAACCAAGTCAACAGACTTGGTCTTCAGATGTTTTATTTTAAAAACAAAACTAAATGAATTAGGTACCTTAATGTAAAAAGCAAAACTGACCCTCAATATGTTCAATGAATGACATCAATGTCAATATCTTTGTTATGATACTGTTGTATAATTCGGCCAACATTAGATTACCACTGGGGAAACTAGGCATGTAACAATGAAATATCTCTATATTATTTCTTATAACTGCCTATGAAGATGTAATTATCTCAAAATTAAAGTTTAATTCATAAACCAGTTTCTTTTAAATATAAATAACAAAAGGTTACATTTCTTGAGGAAGGATCGGACTTGAACACTTTCAACAATTAGAATTTCCCTAGTCATTTTAACATGTGATATGACCACTTAGCTATTTTGAAAGTGATGACTTTGTATTCACTTGTCCTAATACAGAATGAGCTTTAAAAAATGTCACTTACAAAGAGATAGTCCAGTTTATCACATCAAATTTGAAGACATAAATGTCAGATTATGCAGGGCAGATTTCAATTTGGAACCCAAAACAATAATCCCTGAGAAATCTCCTCTAAAAAGACATCAACGTAGTGTAAGATTAAAAAGATTTCTGGTTCTTTGTTTTATAAAGCAGCAAGAATATTTGCCAAAGTCACTACAGAAACACTGAGAAATTTTACTTTAATCACAAATAAGGAGATACCGTAAGTTTTGAAAATATTGCATGCAAAATGTATATTATGCAGACAATTTAACTAAAAAAAAAACCTCAAGGGCAGCATCATGAAATAATTGGGGTATGAAATTCCATAAGCAAACATTACTAATTTAGATTAACCAAGCATTTCTTTGCTAGAAAGTAAACCCATTATTTTATTTCACCAATTAACTTTATTATGGAACAGAAATCATCTATGTGTGCATGAGTCAGTCCTAGCATACACATTTGATGCTAGATAATAAATGTCGCAATTTTAAGGGTAAAGTTAGGATTTACATTACTCCACTGCCTCTTTCTTAATTTTAAACAATATTGGCACCTCTTCTGGGAAGACATCCTGTTCCCTCCTAAGCCATTTCAAGGGTTAGCCTTTTCTAACTGCCATAGCTCTTAACATATCCCATGACACAACTGTTACATATAGATTTTTGCAATAGATTGAGAACTTTTAGATTTATGAAGTATGTGTGAAAGTATGTATGATGATTTACATTGCCATTTCATGAAAAATTAAACCATATTATAGACCTAAAAATTATTAAAGGAAAGCTTTTTTTTAATAAATATTTTCTTTTAATAGCACTTTTTAGTACTGAAATGTAAATCATTCAATTATGAAAAGTTCTTCATCGAAGAGAAAATCTCTCTTCAAAACTCTAAATAAGTTGAGCTTTATCAACTAAATTTTTAGGAATACAGGCTTTGGAAGTATATAATTTATCTTACAGTAATATTTTCCCTTCTAAAATTTGTCATAGCTTGTCACAGGTTTAAAGTGCAAGGCAAATGATATGAAAGGATAATGCAGTACATGTAGAATAAGTGAACCTGATCTTTTCTCAGATATTTATTAGTATTATTTTATTTTCTTTGCTGTCAAGTAGAGTGGTAACAAATAAGTGTTATTTGTAAAGACCCACAAAATTTGCATGAAATTAATTCTTGCATGAACTAGACATATTTTCTGTGATATTAATCTGCAATATTCTGTCAGCCACAAAAAATAATTCACACCCATTACAAGAAGCTTATTTCAGCATTTTACCTGTAAGAAATAGTGATTAACATACTTAAAAGTAATTCTTGCAAACATTGTTATAATATAGTCCATGTGTAACAGATATGTGAAAATAAAGTCTACCAAAAGTAGAATTTTATTCCTTCTTTGATTAGTTCAAATTATTTTATCAGTGAAATTCTTTTTAGATGTGTAAAACAAGGTGGTTTGTTAGAGAAACTTTGGACTGGAACTTAAAACTGTAGTGACATTGTATACAGTTACATATAAAAGTACTTCATTATGAAAATAAAGAAAACAGACATGAGGAAAATGTATTTTAGAGTTTCAAATAACCGAAACTGTCATTTTTTCAAGTGAAGCACTTAATAGTGAATAAATACATTTTTTTCCTTGTGTTTGACAATTTTTTAAAAATACATATATAAGAACAAGTAAATGTAACAAACAGTACAAGATTCATCTAGGGAAAATAATTATATGCATGAGAAAATAAGAAAGAACAGAAGAAAACTCAACCCATGATGTAGAATAAACTCATCACAGGATATCAACATATCCCCAAGGTTTACACATTTAAAACATGGGCAGGCAATAAGGAAGAGGTCTTTTGCAGGAATAGTTGGCTTTATTCTTCTATCTTCACTGTTTAATGAAAATGATGGGAATGTTAGTAATTTCAAAAAGCATCTCAGCAATATTCATTAGAGAAGACTTCTATGAATTCCCTTTCACCTGCTGAGCTCTGTTGGAATGAATCAGCTGTAGGAAGGAAGGAAGGAATTATAAAGGTAAAGAAGATCTAGAACCAACTCTGGCCATCAGGTATTGAGAGAGAGGAAGGAGAGCATGGACACAGTCTTTGCAGGACGTGATGGAGAAATAAACACTGCAAGAGAGGCAGTTGCCACAGGAACCTGCCTGTGGGTCGTGTCTGTAACCTTACTCGTATCTCCTACCTCGATGTGACAATTGATAATCTCATGTGCAGTGCATAAGGGTTGCAATATTCCCATGCTCACATTATCATTCATATGATCAAAAACACTGACTAATCACTTACTATATTAAGTAAAAGTATTTGCAGTTTATGTACAAACTCATTTCTCTGGCTTATCATTGTCCATTTCCTACTCTAAGACATAAACCCGAGTGCCAGTCATGATGTGTGTCTCCTCGTCACTGCATGAAAAACTCACAGTTTTCAAGGTGCACAAATACAAGTTTAACTTTGATTTTGTTTACTTAAAATTTTATGTTTTCAATCAGGATTGCTCATCACTAGCAGAAGATAGAGCTTTACCAAACCCCACTGTGAAAAGGAAGTGTGCATATAGGTTAAGAGATGTGAATGCAATCATTTTCATTTTTTAGCAGCAAAACAATTTACTCCATTTTTCATTCACAAAATGTTGACAATACATTCAATAAAATGTTTTATGAGGACTACATGAGATAATATATGAAAACCCTCTAACACAATTCTCAGTATTAAGCAGACATTCAATAAAGCTAGTATTACTCAACAGCAACTCACTGATAAATCACCAACTTTGAGGGCTACTTTAATAACAAACAGGTATAATATAGGCATATTCATTAAAAAAACATTCTCCAAGGTTGTAACTTCAATAATATTTAATATTCCAGGTAAGATAGCCTTACTGACATTTAAAAAGCCCAGGAGTTCTTTACTGTAATACAAATATAGTAATCTGCAGATTCGGTTATTAGCTCAGATACTAAAAGAAAACATTTCTTAGTAGAAATTAATTGGGGTCGAAGACTGTACATATTTTCCAGACATACGTCATGCACACAGGCATATTGTCTCTGGTCTCAAGACTCAATTCAAGGCCCGTCTATTGGAACATCTACATCTTACTAAATTATGTTTACACTAAGTTAAAAGCATTTTAATATAATGATTGCTGAGGCTCATCATCACTCATAAATCCCAAAAGGATTGTGCTGGATGACAAAGCAGACCACAGATCCAGATCCTGAGTGGTAAGCAAGGTGCAGAGGATCAAATGTTATCCTAAAAAGAATTTTTTTGGTTCTTTTCTTCTCCCCTCTCCCTATTTAACTATATATTTAATAAGGAATATTAATGCCTTATTAGTCCATAAGTTCAACCTTTGTGCACTGAGAAATAGGATTAGCGTGGCTGATAAAATTTATTTTGGGGGAGGTTTCAGCTCCTCTTTTGATTCTTACTTATTTAGGTTACAGACTGTTCAGCCAGGAATTATGTTCTTATAATTAAGTACAGCATCCATAGAGATCCTATGGTTGTTATTTATATGTCACTTCAGTTCCAAATGCATTTAAGTTGCTTGCAAATGCATACAAGATAGCAAGATAAAATATTTAAACTTTTTAGAAAGAACCTTTAGGAAACACAAAAATAGGGAAGCAAGATGGTGTCAGAAATGTAGTCAAGGAACTGATGGATCATTTGATAAATCATACAGCGAGGCAAGGTAGAGCATGAGTTTGACTTTGAGTTTTCCAGTTAACATGGAGAAAGGAGAAAATATATCCAGTAACAAGACTATACGTAATACATTCTAGTTCTTTGGCAGAAACACCAATATGAAATAAGAGAAAATATTTCCTGTGGGTCCTCATAAAGAGAATATTTTCTCATGATGGCTAAAGCAGTTCAGTAAGAAGCAATTGTGTTGGGCTCAGTATAATGTGTGGTGATATGTGGTGAGTTAGGTTTTTTCTTTTTTTTTTAATGGAGTCTCACTCTGTCACCCAGGTTGGAGTGTAGTGGCACCATCTGGGCTCACCAGAACTTCTGCCTCCCGGGTTCAGTGATTCTCCTGCCTCAGCCTCCCAAATAGCTGAGGTTATAGGTGTGTGCCACTATGCCTGGCTAATTTTTGTACTTTTAGTAGAGATGGGGTTTCCCCATGTTGGCCAGGCTGGTCTTGATCTCCTGATCTCAGGCAATTCACCCACCTCGGCCTCCCAAAGTGCTGAGATTATAGGCATGAGCCACCACGCCCAGCCATTTAGGCATTTTTTGATGGTCTCAATCTTGAAATAGATGTTAGATTATATGGCAAGTGGACAGCTTCATTTCCTCCAGGCCATCTTCCATAAATATTATTTCTCTTAGCCATGTGTCTGAAAAGTACTGAGCTATGGTGAATTTGTGATTACAGTCCCTGACAAGTACCAAGAAAGCTGTAATTATATGTTTTCATTTACAAACAGAGCTTTACACTCCAAAAGTCAACAAAACTGTATGTAGCACAAGCATCCTCATATGAAAAGCAGGAACTGGATAAAGATGGGCCTGAACAGACCACTCAATTTCTGACATAAAAGGTATACAGACGGTTCTGGTAGTCAAAGTGAAGAGTTCCTCAGAAAACAATTCTGGGACCACTTTAGTGCAAAGAAAAGCAGGAGATAAAGTTCAACAGCTACATTCCATAAAGCATACTGGCAGTAATTTGTCAAAATAAAACAAAAACCTGTGAAAAATGGCTCAAACCTCAGGAAAGAAGAAGGAAGACAGAGGAAGGTAGAGGAGGAAGAAACGAGGACCGTCTACAGAGTGCTTGGTTTTGAGCAACAAAGATTCCTGAAATACTTTCCAAAATAAGCCTGTGGCAAAATGTTGAACTCGTAAATAGAAATAGAAAACTTGATGCACCAAATAATCAGTTATAAAACAGTCGAAATGTACAAAAGGATACAAAGCATTTGTGGTGTTGACTGAGAAATTAACCATGTACATTTGCTAAAAGTAGAAATGTGGGGACAGAGACTGAAAAATATAATGGTCCCTAGGGCTATTTATTTTAGTATTACTTGTTTATAAAGTAAATACATGAAATTGAAAGTCTTTCTCTATAACTTGTGTCTCCAAATTTCCTAGAGCCTTTTATTGTATCAGATCTGGTCTGGCTTCACTCATTTTTGTTCTCAAGCTGCCTGGCCCCTGAGGCTACTGGAGTCTGTGCTCCTAGGGCATGTCCATTCCACAGTGGAATGTGAAAAAGCAGTAAAACACAACAACAATAACAATAAAAATAAATAAAATTCTGTATTTGAGTCTGAGTGAGAACAGCTAGAGGTGACTTAGATTAACTGAAAGAGGTGTACAAGCATTTTGCTAACATGCCTCAAAGACTGCACAGGAGTATGAATCATGTAATACAGCACTATGCCACACGGGGGCACTATATGGTCAGCTTTCTCAGATGAAAGCAAAATGTGAAAGGAGTTTATAGAAATAAGACTTGATGGAAAAAAAATTATATTCTCTCCCAGGTAATAAAAAAAAAAATCAAAATCCTAGAACATTTGAAGATCCTATGTGTGGTTTGTAATAAAATGGAAATGGCTTGACTTGCTCTCACATCCATTCCACCTGCAACTTGGCCTCTATCAGTTTTTCAAACAGCCTAGGAATTTTTCAACTTAAAGGCCTTTGCACATTCTATATATCTCTGCCTAGGATAGTCTCTGACCTCATTGCAATCTTTTAGATCCCAGTTGAAATGCAATTTCCCAGAGACAGCTAACCTAGACGCCCTACCTAGCACGAATCTCTCTCACACAACATGCAACTATTATGTCAGCCCTCTGTGTATTTTAGTTATAGCACTTATCCCAAAGTATTTTATTTATGCACATTCCTATGTGAGTTTTGTCTGTTCCCTGAAATATGCTTTAAGCTCCATGAGGCTAAAGCACTATCTTTCTCGGTAACATTTTAATCCCCAGAGCCTAAGACCGTGGGGCATAATTGAAACAAAAATTATATGCTGAATGAATGAATGAATGAATGAATGAATGAATCCCTAGGAGTGTGGCTTATTTTTCCCTACAAAGTTTGACTGAGCCCCACACTCTCACAGAAATCTTTGCAATACTAAGAAAAAAAGTAATGAATGTCACCCTGTATTTTCTGGCCAATATATCTGAGAACTTGTCTGGAGGTTATATGAATTATGGAGAGTTCTGATACACTCTTTATTCACATTGCTTCTCTTCTATTTAAAAAACCTGCCCTTCTTTGGAAAGGGTGAAGTGGGACAAGCTACAGAAGAACACAGATGTTTGAGGGAAGAATGCTATGCTCCCCACTTGGTGATAACTTGGTTCCAGCTTTGGTCCTTGTTCTCAGACCCCACATCTTCCCTTGGGGCTATATTCTGCATCTACCCTTGTCAAGGCAGAAATGCAGGACATTTCTTTAATGCTGCCCTTTCTTACACAGCATGGAACAACATAACTGTGTTTTCTTTTTCTTCCAACTTTACAGGTACTGACTGCGGCATATAAAAATGGTCACTTACAAATTAGCACCAATAAAAGGGTATTAAAAGTATTTGTTTATGGGACATTGTGGTGTAAAAACACTACCACTTAACAGCGTGATGTAACTTTACAAAACCAGTAGGGAAGGAGATAGCAAAGACACAAACATGCATGGGGTGGAAGGGAACCACAGCAGGGCAAATGTGGGTTCCAAAAGGCCAGAGGCCATTTGCTCCTTGATAGTTAATGCCATGCTCAGCATGATACAATATAAGTGTTAAGTAGAGACGCAGTTTCGCTCTTGTTGCCCAGGCTAGAGTGCAATGGCACAATCTCGGCTCATCGCAACCTCCGCTTCCCGGGTTCAAGGAATTCTGCCTCAGCCTCACGAGTAGCTGGGATTACAGGCATGCACCACCACGACCAGTTTATTTTGTATTTTCAGTAGAGACAAGGTTTCTCCATGTTGGTCAGGCTGGTCTCGAACTCCCAACCTCAGGTTATCCGCCTGCCTCGGCCTCCCAGAGTGCTAGAATTACAGGTGTGAGCCACCGCGCCCGGCCGGTAAGTGCTTCTTGAAGGGTTAAACAGAAACTGATTGGTCATAAAGTGGTGGCACTGTTTTGTTTTTTGTTTTTGTTTTTGATTTTTGCCATGAAGAATTTGGGGTATAAGAGCTGCATTTCTGTCCATCATCAAAGACTGAAAAATCCAGGCGAGCTGGAATGAATGTTAGGTTTTCCCCAGCCATGTCTTTAGAGAGTAGAGGATCAGACCTCAGCAGGACTAAGGAAGTTCTATAACTTTGTTACTCATAGGTCAGTAGATTTGGGGTTGTGCTTTCTCCCTTTTTCAACCTATTGTAGACTCAGCAAAAAGGCCCAGAACTTGGGCCCAAAGCAGCAAAGAGTGAGGCCCAAGAAGAGCTTTCAGCCCAACAAGACCCTTACCAAATGAAAAGGGAGAGAGTATTCCAGGGGACAGTAGGTGGAAACAGCAGATAACCAAAAGCACAACGGCATAATTTTCTTACACGGAAGGGATGTTCCATTAATGGACAAATATTCATAGTACTATAATGTGCTAGGCCAAATGTAGAATTATGCATATGCTTTAAATACCTTTATATGTAAGATTTTAATTATTTCTTAGAAGTTAAAGAACCCCATTTCAGATATTTGGATATTCTCTCTCGTTCATTTCCAAGACTCGGAAACTATTAAGGGTAAAAATAAGATTGCAGCAAATCTAAATTTTGTGAAAGTCAAATAAAAAACACCTAAATATATGTGATTAACTGCATATATAAATTGCAGCATTAAAATGCTTCCTAAGTGGCACAGTCTTTAAAAAAATAAATTTTCAATGGTAGCACAGCTTTTCGATTCAGTTTCTATTTTAATCTCTGATATTCACACATACCTGTGCACACCTGGAAACATCTATTACTGTTTCAGAAAGACAACTATTAGCAAATTTCTTATATATACCTGAATATCATGCATTAAAATCAAGTACTTATTTCATTTCTTCAAAATCATGTTACTATATTAATCAGATAGTCCATGCTTTCTACAATATGATATTCCTAGAATAAGTTACCCAAAGTTCTCTAAGATGCAAAATGACCATATTTAAAGTTTCCGTGAAATGTAATCCATCTTTAATTTGTTTCTGCCACTTTACTATGCTCTGGGGTGGTTTTATTTATTTATTTTTTTATTCTCTCTCTCTTTCTCTCTCTCTCACACACACACACACACAAACACCCACACCTGGTGCTGTCAGCTCTGAGATTTCTGATGATCAAGAGAAACAGGATTACCTGAATATCTTTTAAACTTAAAGTGTTTTCACATGTCAATGAATGGCAATGTGTTTATGTCATTACAGAAAAAATTACAGCAGTCTCTACTTCCAGATGTCAAAAATGTAGGGATTAATCAACATAAAATGTCATAAGCAATAAATAAATAAATTCCAATAGAATGATCATATCATTTTTAAACCCAAGTCAGATAAAGCTATAAGAGACATTCAAATGCCAATACATATGATATTAATACCTGTAAGTATTTTGTGGTATTAAGAACATGAACAAATAGAAAATTCTATTAAGTTTGAAGTTCTTTAAAATTAGATGGAAAAGGCGTTTATTGGTATTCCAATGAAGTTTTAAGATTCAGTTGGAAAATACATATATGCCTCTTTTTTTGTTTTGCTTTCTTGAGACAGTCTCGCACCGTCGCCTGGGCTGGAGTGCAATGGCGCAGTCTCAGCTCACTGCCCCCTCCAGCCCTGGGGTTCACACGATTCTCCTGCCTCAGCCTTCTGAGCAGCTGGGATTACTGGCGCACACCACCACACCCAGCTAATTTTCTGTATTTTTAGTAGAGGTCGGTTTTCACTATGTTCGCCAGACTGATCTCAAACTCCTGACCTCGTGATCTACCTGCCTCGACCTCCCAAAGTGCTGGGATTACAGGCGTGAGCCTGACCTATACATTTCTTAAGAGCTAAAATAATGCATTCGACGTACAGACAAATGACCAATGTAGGTGCGAGGGCAGAGTTCTGTGATTAGACAGGAGAATTAGGAAATCTGTTCCAAGTAAATCTAGGGAATGAGCTGTGTAACTTCCTCCTTGAGGTCTGGGGGTCTCTGACATAAAATCTCTACATAGGTTTTTATTAGTAGCTCAGAAAAAAAATACAACCTAAAAAGATCAGTCAATCTCCTGGAAAACATTTCTGGTCATAATAAATCATAGTCCTGTAGGATGACATTATCTTCCTCAGCAGTTAAGAGTTAGAATTAAGTATTTGGTATTGTGAGTACCTTCAGTTACCAGATAGTCATTGCTTTCATAATGTGTACACATCTCCTTAGCCTCAGGAGGATTTCCAATTAAGCAAAGAGATACTTTAAAAATTTGATATCCTAGTGAAGACTGTTTGGCATTGGCAAGGAACTAATCTGTAATTGGAAATCTATATACGTGGCTTATAAGTAAGTTTTGTTTTTTTTGTTTTGTTTTTTTGAGATGGAGTCTGACTTTGTCTCCCAGGCTGGAGGGCAGTGGTGGGATCTTAGCTCACTGCAACCTCCCAGCCCAGTTTCAAGCAATTCTCCTGCCTCAGCCCCCTGAGTAACTAGAATTCAGGTGCACCCCACCATGCCCAGCTAATTTTTGTATTTTTAGTAGAGACAGGTTTCTCCATGTTGGAGAGACTGGTCTTGAACTCCTGACCTCAGGTGATCCACCTGCCTCGGCCTCCCAAAGTGTTGGGATTATAGGCATGAGCCCCTACAGTCAGCAAAGAGTGAGTGTTAAAGGTACAATATCAAATGTGCAATTGAGCCTTTGAAACAGGTATTTGAGTTTACATTTCTTACTAATATAAACAGTATTGAAACATTTGGCAAAGCTTTTGGATTCACCATATTGATTCTTCCTACAAAAATAAAACTATCAGGGAAATTTTGTTTGTAGATGCAGACACTAAAGAACTTAGGTGAAATAAAACATATTAAATTTGGAATTCCTAGTGAATAAGAATGATGGTTTCATAATTTTAAACTTAAAATATGCAATTATTTGCTTGAATTAGACATGAGATTTTAAATTGATATTTTAGTATTTATATATTGTTTTGGAACAACTACATGCATTTTAGGGTCTCTACTTTTATTAATTAGATTTATAAAAGTTATTTAGATACCCAGAAAAAAATTTACTGTCTTAAATTCAAAACACACAAAAAATAAGTCGTAAAGGTTTATAAATTTGAAAATGTTTTACATTTTTAAACAAGATTTAAAAAATCATGAGCCCTTAAAATAATTGCTAAAATTTTCCTTTTTAAAAATAAAATAATCTGAGTAATGAAAGAAATCTAAAAAAGAACTAGGCTTATAAATCTATAAATTGAATAACAAATGTTAAAAATAAGCCTCAGAAGTTTTCTCTGCACAAAAAAGAAGACAAAAAAGCCATCAAAAACCTACATTCATTTTTAATTACAAGTCAGATATTATTTAACAAAGAAATAATATGTCCCCTTTTGCATAACATACAGAATTCAAAGAAACCACAGGATGTCATGTCGTTTATTCTCCAAGGTGGAATGCAATCAGTTCTGCAGATAATACTCATTAATTTGAGTCATCCATCTACCTACATCCCCTAGGCAAATAAACTTTACAAAGCCTTTCATTACATTATATACAAATATTTCTTCTCTTCATCAGTCATATTCTAATTATAGAGCTCAACAGGGTAAGTTTAGACTGACAAATATATACGCTTATTACAGATTCACAAATATCTCCTTTTCACTTATTAACCAAATAATGTTCTTTCCTTTTAGCCTATAGACAAAGAAAGGATGAGATTCATTAGGAAGTATTCCTCAACAGAGAAAATGTTTATGTAAGCTTATTCATCTGTTCTTTTCAAATGCAAGGTAATTTAAAGTTTCTTTAAAGGGTTTTTTCTTAAGAGAGTAGAAAAAAAAACAGATGTTTTAATCACAAGCATCATTTACCAACCAACCCAAAATGCATGGCCATTTATATTAAACAAGGAAAAAAGTAGAATATGCCATTGCCTTCATTTGTGCCCATATAAACTCATTGTCGCTAATCTCAACTGAAATCTTGATGCCGCCTAAAAGAGACCTTGTTTATTTTCTCAGTTCAACCCACCACCCTTCAAAATGACGATTTCAATCTTTTACCGTAAACACAACTCTGCATTTCCCTCTTCCACCCTTACTGCTTGCCTCTTTCTTCCCTGAAACAAATAAAAGCCAAGGCAGGGAACTGAGCCACATTCTTCTCTAGTCGACCTAATGCCAGCCTTTACTATGACCACTTCTCCCGCCCACTGAGGAACATTTCAAAGTCAATTATGCAATTTCTTCTACATAAAACAAATTTTACACTCACTACCATTTTCCTGATTTTGTGTTTCCTTCTAAACTCTTCAGTAAGATTGTCAATATTCCTGATCCTAAGTCTCCATCTCTTATTCCTCTACACAGTCCAATCCCATTGCTCCTTGCATGACTTGACCAAATTAGCTGCATTCATTACTGAAGCAAAAGAGCTAATCATTACTTTGCTCCTATTCCAGACATTGTTTCCTAACTGTGTAAGATTACTAGACATGATCTAGCACACTCCTTTTTCTTTACACACACACACACACACACACACACACACACACAGAGTTTTCCACGTGCTACCAGTTGGGTTTCCGGGGAAGGAGAATGCAGATGGATACTAACAAGGACAACTTTTAGGAAATTTCCTTGGGATTAATACCTAGGAAAGAGGAGGGAAGCAAGGTAGTATAAGGCGAGAAAGTGGGCTGGATACAGCTTCAGCCCACGTGGACACTGGTGTCAAAATAACACTTCAGAGTTGTATAAGGGCCAAGTTCTATTCGGAACAGGCAGACTGTGCCTTCCTATCCCCCTATTGATAAGTCACTGGTTGCACACAGTTGAGGCCATATTTAAAGAAGGCTATATACAGCACCCATCATACAATGTAATTCCATTCTGAGGACATTCCTTACACCTCTATAATCCTTGCTTCTAGATTGTTTGTTATCAGATCCTACTTTTCTACCTAATTTTAAATGTTGAAGTTCCTCATGTTTTCTTTTCCTTACTCTTCTTGCAATATACTCTCAAGGCAATCTCATCTACTCCCATTCCTTCCTTTAATAATGATAGGCTAAAGTACCCCAAATTTATATCTGCACCAAATATTTCTTCTGGCTCTAGACATATATTTGCAAAATCTCCATGTAGAATTCTACTCATGATCTTCCCCCTACCTCCTGTTCCTTCCCAAACAGTCTTTCTTTTTTCTTGCTCCACACATAGAATGATTTATTTAAAAATTCAATTGAGGTCATGTTACCCTTCTGCTGAAAATTTTCAGCACCATCCCACTGCCCTTCAGATAAGGTAAGAACATGCTTAAAATGACTCTTTCAAAGCTCTGTACATTCTGACCTAGCTTTCTTCCCTAGATTTATCTCTAGGTTAATTTTACTTTTTTATACTTCCTCCTCGACCCCTGTCATTTGGCTAATCTTTATTTATTCTTAAAGTATCAGCTTAAATGGCATTTCTTTAAAAAGGCTTCATTCATTCATCAGGGCAGTTCAAGGATTTTGTTCTATAATCTCACTCTATCTTTGTGTTTATTCAAATGACAAAATTCTTTATTATTTTAATATATTTTTCTCTTGCTTGACTGTAAGTTTCGTGGGGGGTAGGGGAATAGATTGTCCTCTTCTTTTTGTTTGTTTTTTGTTTTTGAGTCTATGCCCAGTGCCTAGAATAAGACTTGATACACAGAAAATATTTTATGTATGTGTATGCTGAGTAAAGCAGTATGATTGAATAATGCATATGTAGTGATTTGAAAGTGTACATGCTAATTCCAGCACTTTGGGAGGCCGAGGTGGCTGGATCATGAGGCTACGAGTTCAAGACCAACCTGGCCAACATGGTGAAACCCCATCTCTAGTAAAAATACAAAACTTACCCAGGCGTGGTGGTGGGCACCTGTAATCCCAACTACTTGGGAGGCTGAGGCAGGAGAATCGCTTAAAGCTGGGAGGCAGAGGTTGCAGTGAGCCAAGATTGTGCCATTACACTCCAGCCAGGGTTACAGAGCGAGACTTTATCTCAAAAAAAAAAGAAAGAAAGAAAAGGTACATGCATTTTTAATTTGGCATGTGTTTCTACCACTGAACACAATGTGGGAACATAGGAATATCAGGATGGTGCAGATGAGTAAATAATTCTGAATTATTTAATAGTCAGGATTTACAGCTAGGATTATTTTCAAAGGCCTATTGATATACAATGGAGACGGATGAGCATGTATTACCTGAGGGCAGAAGAAAACATCAATGAAAAATAGGGAGCAGAAATCAGAAGACAATGAAGAGGATGACACGATAATTGCTTTTCCAAAGTGATATAAATGAATACACTGGAAAACAAGCATGGGTAAGTTCACTACGGTAAAATGTCCAAATATATACTGGGAAGAAAATGGAACAAAAGTTTATCTTCACATTCTAGGTTAACAGAGACCTACAGAGATAAATAATATTTAATAGATGAAAAAACACATGTGAAAAAGGGAAGAAACTTGCTCCAAATCACTTGGTTAAAAAGTAGCATATTTAAAATGTGAACCAGCCGGGCATGGTGGCTCATGCCTGTAATCACAGCACTTTGTGAGGCTGAGGCCGGCAGATCCCCTGAGGTCAGGAGTTTGAGAGCAGCCTAGACAACATGTTAAAACCCTGTCTCTACTGAAAATACAAAACTGAGCTGGGTGTGGTGGCAGGCATCTGTAATCTCGCTACTTGGGAGGCTAAGGCAGAAGACTCACGTGAACCTAGGAAGCGGAGGTTGCAGTGAGCTGAGATCACACCACTGCACTCCAGCCTGGGGGACAGAGTGAGACTCTGTCTCAAAAAAATAAATAAAATTTTAAAAAAGGGAACCAATTTCTCTTTGACTTCCTAATGTACAATATTCTACTATACCAACACCAAAGAAATGTGTAGTGGTTTATAAAAATGGTTATTAACTAATTTTTTTTTAGCACCAGAATCAACTATCCTGACTCTAGCTTTAGAAATGTAAGTAAAAGGAAGAGAAAAATAACTTCGAAGAAAGTAATTATTTGAAAGCTGTTAGGACAATACAATGATTTGAGGGTTTTGTGTTTTTCCATGAAAAGGTGGAGCTAAGTCTATTTTAGCAGGTGAAGGAGACACAGGATTTAAAAATGTGCCAATACCATGGGCCTTTGAAGTAACTTGTAAGATCAAATGAAAATCTCAATCAAGACTGTCACTTTTTAATGAGATTGTTTTCAATCGATAATGAGCACAGGCCTCCAAATGTGTATATGTGGCATATCCAGGTACATTTCTGCAAAACATACTCAGTGCAATATGGCTTGTGGATTCAACATTCCCATATTTAACTGCACTCAACTAATGTATGCCTTGGAAAGCAAGCACATCAAACATTACATCTCAACAGACTTCTGAAAGAAAAAATGGAGTTTCTGGTGATTCTTAAACAGTCTGCTGGTTAGTTTATGGAATAGAGGAGAAAAATCTAGCCCAGTACATCTTCAGACTGATCACATTCAGCCTCTAACCATGCTTCCAGCCTCAATTAAAAAAAAAAAAAAAAAACAGCAAATCATACATGAGTAATCTGTTCTGAATCATACTGGGATAATCCATGCTGAGATAATACTTATGCATCTGTCTTAGAACATGTCTAGAATACTGTTACTAGGAAGACTCAATATCAAAAGGGATTTTGACATATGTTTATTAATTTGGGAAGCCTTATTTCTTAAATACCAAACCTGTACCAGATATTGTTCTAGGAAGAGAGGATTTAGAAAAAAAAAAAGATAATGGCATGTAGTCTAGCCATAGAAAAAGATAAGTACTTAAACGCAGGAGTATACTATAGCTTCAAAGATAAAATGTATAGAGGTCTAGAAACTAGCACACATGGGATTAAACAGTTATTTCTGTATAAGGTGAGGCGATTCTAAAGAAGAGTCATACAAGATTCAGAACTGAACTAAGGTTAAAGAGAGATACACTGTTCTTGGAGTAAGTTTTCTGGGAGGTAGGAGAGTAAAAGGAGTCAGGGGACCAAAGAAAGATGCAACAGAGAGCCCTGAACTAGCAGTCTCGCAGTTCTGATCTAGACTGTAATCTGAGAAAATTACAGGCAGTTTGATTGGCTGGAGCATAGGGCATGAGATGGGGCATGATGAATGATAGCTGGAAGCAGGCAAGGGTTATAAATGTCACACTAAGGAATTTTCACTCTTTTCTACAGGCCACTGGAAGAAATTGAAGAGCTTAAAGCAGGACAATGGCATATCACAAAAAAACCATTGATTCAGGGTGATAAGACAAACAGAAGTTACTGCAGCAGAAGCATTAGAAAGTAGAATTGTATAATTTAACTGCAAAATAAGTACTTTCCTACCCCAACAAAAAATTTCCGACACACACGCCAGGTATTAATTATTTAACACTGTTCCCTACTGAAACAACATACTTTCAACTTCGTTCTTTCAGTTCTGAGCATGCTTATCTGCAAGGATACATAACCTGGTCTCCACATTTTATCATAGAAAATCAGTACAGGTGACTTGCTTATTTCAAAGTGAAGAAAAATAGAAAAGAAACAGATGCATTTAGTCCTTAATCAGCTAAGCTATTTGAGGAAAAGGAGATTATATCAAAATTTTAAACCTTTAAAACTAATTTATCATGTAACCACAGACAAGCAGATATTTTATTTTTCCTTCAGGAAATAATTTACAGAAAAACTTGAAATTCATGCTCCTGCCTTATTCAAAGCAAAATGATATTGGGTACAGCTGTTCTTTTCAAAGACCACTGCAAATCACTCTTAAAAGCAGTATGTTAGAGGGATAAAAACTGCCCACCAATGATCATGCCTGTACCTCTTTTCCAAAGTGTTTGCCACCTCTCCTGCCAAGAGGTGAAGTCTATTTCCTTAACTCCTAGATCTGGGCTGCCCATGTGGCTTGCTTTGATCAATGAAATGTCACAGAAGTTATGTTCCAGGACTTTAGAGCTCAGATATTTAGTTTCTACTTTCCCTTTCAAAACTCAGCTCTACATAAAGAATTCCAGGATCCCTATTAAAGAGGGTGACCACACAGAGAGACAGGAGGGTGACAAGCCATAAGTAAAAACACAATCTGCATGGAAGACACCCATGGCGTTCCAGCAACAACGAGCACCCACACCCCACGTGTGAAGGAGGCCCGTGGGTTCCATCAGCTCCAGTTGAGCTGTCCCAGCCAAAACCATGTCAATCATGGATATCTCTTCTTCATCCAGCCCATAAACCATGTCAATCACGGATATCTCCTCTTTATCCCTCCCATATTGCTATCTCATGGCATCATACCCAACAAAATGGCTGTGATTTCAAGTCACTAAGCTTTGGGGTGGTTTATTACTCAGCAACTATGAAGAATAATGAGTAGTAAAATACTTGCTAAATTTTCAGTGAAAAATTCCAGTGGCAGACCATGCTGCCATGTAGAAAATATCTGGCTCACTTCATACAAAAATGGCCCAGCGTGTGGGACTCAGAGGGAACACCATAGTAGCAGGCCCTATATGCACAGCAGGGTACACAGAAGGCCAGTGTCCAAAGAGCTGAAGGTGACCCTATGCCTTTCGATATTCACATCAAGCAAAAGCAATAGCACAGCATATCCTGGTCAGGGATGTGTGTATGTCACAGCTGCATTAGGCCAGAACACATGGTAATATTGTCTAAAGAAAGATATGGAAAATACATAGAAAGCTCTGAAATTCCCTTTCTTTAGAAGTTGTGTCCCAACCATGACAAAAGTGCCACTTCTTTCCTTGAGGAAACAAAGAAAGAACAATAAAATTTCTCTCCATTTTTTTTGGCTGTTATATCCATTTTATGATGTTTTGGAAGTACTATTTATTCTGACTTTTAAAGCCAGTCAGAATGTGTTTGGGTTTCTCTTCTGTCTTTTTAAAGCTTCAACATAAAAGTTTTACAGTATATCACACATTGCAGTATTAAAAGAAAACACTATCTTCGCTAAACAAGCAGTGTCATATAACATCCAATTGAAACTAACTTCAATGTGTGTGATATAAATATTGCTTTTTGAAAACATTATGGTCTGTTTGGACCACTCAGTATGTAATTTTTAAGCATGCAATCGTGTTTAAATAGTTTTTACATTAGAAATGTAAGAAGTGCTAAAGTACAGATTTTCAAATATTTAGGAGACATTAATTTAATGTCGTGCTTTTTCTGAACACATATTAAACCCAGTTCACAAAAACAAATAGAAATGATAAAGTTTTGTTGCCTTTTCATGCTAACTTCCATTTTTACTTTAATTCATTTCTGGCTTGAAACCATTGGAAATTTGTTTTTAACAAACAAAACTAAATATATTAGGTCCTTGTTAGAATTATTTTCCTCCCAAGAATATCCCCTCCCCCTATTTTTTATCTAAACTGTCATAAGAATAGTATGTTCTTTTTTTTGTTCAGTTGCTTATTATTCCAGAGCTCTAGACACAAGTTGGATGACTAAACTATTTGCATAACAAGAAAAGTGGTCTCTAGACAATTTGGCAAATAAGCTCCTAGCCTCATTGCCAGGAACTAGCCCCCAAAATGGGATCACAGCAGAGATGGAATGCCAGTGATAGGTCTTTAATTTCAAGCACACAGCCAGAGTTAGAGAAGAAATTCAAATAACCCAGGCCTTTTTTGATGTAAAAAGTTTTAATAATCATGGCATTTTAAAATGCAAATTTCACTCTAGTCAGCAGCTTATGTTATTAAGAGAGTTGATGGTTCTGACCGGTAATGACCTTGGGTAGAAAGGTCTTCCCCTGCTTCTCCTCCTCTTCCTTCTCGTTTTCTTCCCTCTTAGGTCTACTCTTGATTCTGAAACTCACACCGATGGAATTTTGTACCACACCACAGTTACACGTTTTTGTCTAAATTTTACTATCTGGCATTTTCCTGAAGATTTCTTCGATGCCTGCCCTAGTTCTCTGGCGATTTTCAATGCCTGTTTAACAGCTTTCTCACTCATTAGCAACTTCCTTTAGAATATCACAAGTCTCGGATGCACCTGGAGTTCAGTCAATTGTGATTTTTTTTAATGTCTTTATCATATGGTTGGGAATATTTCTGTTACTTTTTACCTCACTTAGAAGCTCAGTAAGTTTCCTTGCATATATAACTACGAAAAAGGTAACATAACCCTTATGAGTGTCCTCATTTGTTGTCATTGTGAGTAGCTTAGGCCCACGATAGATAATTTGAGTCTAGCATTTTTCATGGAAGAGGGTCTAGTTTAGCTTCATGTATTATTACCCTCTGTCATATTTGCTTTATCAGGATATATTTGAATATAATTTAATTCTAAAGCCTGTATTTTATTTCTTTCACGTGGTTTATTTGCTTATGCTTGGATTTCTTCTCCGCTAAGAAAGGACTGATTTTCTCATCTCAGTGTGACGTGGTAAAAGCCCCATAAAACCGCATGCCTCAACCCCACCCTGGCTTTCTGTTGAAGCTGCTCTCTGTGCTAATGTGAGGGGCAAGCAGCCCAAACCCACGCCTCTTGGCCCCTGAGACTTGTCATTTCCAGCCCACCCAGACAATGAGTAAACAAATGCTTATCTTGACTTTTGTTAACCGCTTAAGTAACAATCAGAATGTCAAAAGTCCCCTGACCCTTGGAGTGTCCGCAGCCCCACACCCTCACCCTCTCTGCCCAGAAGGTGATTTGCAAATTCACTAGCCCTCGGAATGTCTGAAGC
>PVKP010002499.1:106277-123109 GCA_004027715.1 Plecturocebus donacophilus | reverse complement strand
CGGGGATTTAGAGCTTTGTTTATGAGTTTCTGTTGTCCTGTTGCCTTTATTCAGGGCTGCCCTGCCCTGCCAGGAGGCAGCCTTGTCACTGTCTGCCTACAGATGCTTTGCTGAGCAGCTGTGGGCTCCACCTAGCTGCTGTGTGAACTTCCCTGTAGTCCTGTTTATATGGATATAGTTAGAACTGCTTAGACAATGGCAGCCTGCCTCTATATTGGTGGTCTCTCTCTGTAATGGTGGGCTGCCTAGGCAATGATGGGCTGCCTCAGCAATGGAAGACTACCTCCGTAGTGGTGGACTGCCTCGGTAATGGCAGATGCCCCTCCCCCACAGAGCTGGACCATCCTGGGTTCTGCTGTGCTTGCTGTGAAACTCTCAATCCAGAGCATTTCAGATTGCTATTTTTTTTGTGGGGGTGGGGTCAGCTGAGCCTGATCACCTGGTTCCCTGCCTCAGAGCAAATGGTTGACTGTCTCCCAGGTGTTCCAGTCACCTGTTGAAAAGACGCCGGGATCTGTGCAATTTCCTGTGCAGTGACCCACTGTGCCTGTGCTGGCTGAAACAGCCATGCTGAGATTTGTGGTGCTTTTTTGCCCGAAACTCTCTTGGCCTGGCTCCCTGTTTCAGTCCCCTTTTCTATCAGTTGAATGGGCGACTCTGTCTTCCCATAGCTCCAATTGCCAGCTAAAATGGTGCCCACAGAGAACCACCGTGCCAGGGCACTGGCCAAGACAGTCACGCAGGCCAAAACAGCCATGCTGGGGCACCGGCCGAATCACCCACGCAGGCCAAAACAGCCGCGCTGGTGACCCATGGGGCTCCTCCACCTGGGAATCTCCTGGTCTGTGGGCAATAAAAATCCATCTGGAAATGCAGCATCCATTCACCCTCCATGCTTTCACTGGGAGCTGCAATCCTGAGCTGCTCCTAATTGGCCATCTTGGATCTGTCCCCAGCAGCTAGAGTTTTTAATGCCAGTAGTGGTGGGCAGCTATAGACAATATACATGTCTCTTAAAGCTGTTTGTAAGAGCTTCTAACTGCCACAGCATAAGGTACTCAAGCACCATGTCTCAGAAAATAAATGAATACATACAATAGAGAGAATATATAGTATTGGCACAATAGTCTCTCAGACTGGATGGCTCTGCTCAAAACACAGCACCATTGTGCATTAAAGATGTTGCTTACATAATAATACACATCCTCTTTAAAGCCCAGATATCAGCAAATACAATGGCGGTCAGAAGGTAGTGAATGTGCTTCGGAAGATTGCTGTGCTGGTCCAGTTCACAGGCCAACTTAGGCAGCCAAGAGAATCATTTTTATTCTGTGGAGTTCAGAGTGGCTGATCCTCCTCATCAGGAGGGCATTCCATTTTTTCCTTTCTCTCAGTGTTCTTTGTTTTGTTTTTGTTATTTTGTTTTTTTTTTTTTTTTTTTTTTTTTTTTTTTTTTTTTTTTTTTTTTTTTTTTTTTTTTTTTTTTTTTTTTTTTTTTTTTTTTTTTTTTTTTTTTTTTTTTTTTTTTTTTTTTTTTTTTTTTTGCCTCCTTAGAAAAAGCTTGTTTAAGGGACTATTACACAAAATTCAAATAAATGTCTTTACCTCAGAAGCCTGGCTTTCTCTAGCTGATAAGACCAGGTCCAGTTTTTCTCTGTCTAGCATTTGGGCAAACCCTGCTTCCTCCAACTTAAGGATGCAATTCAAATCACAACCCAAAAAAAAAAGGTGATTAAATTACAAAGAACTGAAACTTCATGATTAGGGGTCTTGTCCTTGAGGAAGTTAATCCCATGGTATTTTGGACCACTGAATCAGAAAGCCAGAGCTGGCTTCATGGGCTTGTGACCCCTGTAGCTGCACAGGATCCTACACTCGGAAGGGCCCCTTGCTTGATTTAATGCACTGTTGCTGTTATCTTGAAATTCTTAATAATTCATGAAAAAGGGACCCTGCATTTTCATTTTGCACTGAGCCTTACAAATGAAGTATCCAACTTTATGGCAAATCCCATGGACATTTTTCCAGACATTTAGGGTTATACTCAATTACCATTTCCACACTACATGGTTAAAAGCTCATGGTCTGCAATTAGACACATTTACCACCTGCTAGCTCTTTGATTTAGACAAGTTCCCACTTCTTTTGGTGCCTCCGTTTTTTGATCTTTAAATGGGGATGGCAATATGATGTATCACATAACATTATTTGGAAGATTCCAAGTAACAATGTACCTACAACTCATCTTAGCAACTGTTAAAGGGTATGGTCTCTGTAAACATTTGTTAACTCAATGAGCAGAGATAAAAATATCTAACAGGCTGCTGGGATTTCTGTGGAAGTTGGATTGTCTGAAATTCAAAAAAAAAAAACCTCTTGAATTCTTGGGAGACTAAAATGTACTTTTTCCATCTTGCTGTCTGTCTGTTTTCACTTTACATGTTTTATCCTTTGAAGACCTCACAGAATGGTCAAGGTGTCAGCAGACTTTATTTTTAAAGATGAAAAGTGTGGGAGCATAAAATGTAGACTGAACTGACCAATGTGGAACACTTGTAACAGGCTGGGATCTTGAGGATGCTTCTCCTTTTTTTTCCTCTGTGCCAGCCTGCATCAAGACCTCACATCAGTCCCTACAATGGTGAGTAGAGCTGGCACACTGTTGTGGGTTTGTATGCTCATGGAGAAGCATTTATTTTAGAGAATAAGCATTGCTTCAGTTTGCTTCTTTCGATCTGTGTACTCTTGATTCTGTTACGGACACTGAAGGATTTAGTAGGATTTATCATTTAGTCATGTATGTCAATGTTTAAAAATTTCTGAACTACAGGTTCCAGTCTTAAACCAGCCAAAGAAGTGACTTAGAAGGGAGTATACAGACAATGACCACACTGATAAATACCAGGGGATACGAAGGCCACAAAAAAATTCCCAAACTGCCTTTTCTCCCCCATTATGTGAGGCCGTTCTTGCATTGCTATAAAGGAAGACCTGAGACTGGATAGTTTTTAAATTTTTATAATTTTAAAGTTTTTATCCTGTTTAATAAAATCAAGAGGTTTAATTGGCTCACAGTTCTGCAGGCTGTACAAGGATGGTCTAGCATCTGCTCAGCTTTTGGGGAGGCCTCAGGGTGCTTTTATTCATAGTAAAGGTGAAGTGGGAGCAGGTGTGTTTTTTGGCAAGAGAAGGTAAAGGTGGTTGGGGAAGCCAAGGACTCTTAAACAACCAGATTTTGCAAGAACTCACTGACTAACATGAATGTAGCACCAAGCCAAGAGGGACCTGCCTCCAGTACTCAAACACCTCCCACCAGCCCCCACCTCCAAAACTGGGGATTACATCTCAATATGAGATCTGGGGAGGGATAAACATCCAAACTACAGCACCCATTCACTTCCATCCCTTCCTGCTTCCTCCCATCCTTCCCTTTGCCTTTCACTTGTGGCTTAAGCATTATTTGTTTCTCTTCCATTCCTCCTTCTTTCATAATTCTTTACTAGAAAAAGCCCAAAAGAGTTATTATGACAAAGCATGACTCTTTTTAGAAGACTAGAAAATACAATAATTGAGATGCTGATATTAGAATTCACTTCTGAGAACAATGGAGGAAAATGTCTATGATATGTTAAAATTTTTATCCTGCCACATATAATTAAAATAAAATCTATTATAATGGTTCACCTACTCTATGGAAAACACTAAAGTTGCATTGTAAAAACTCCAACCTACTTATTTTCACAACAATTCTGTGAAAGAATATTAGTGGGTTGCAGATTAATTCATCACTAGAGTTAACCATCAAACCAAACCCAAGATAAGGTGACTCCAAAGTTTGTGATAAATTTATTCAATTTGAAGCAGTCATTCAGGAAATCTTAGCTGTGTGGCTACTGGGCATAAGACTTTCTAAGGGGGCTTGTGACACTTGACAGAGATAAATAAGACATGGGCTTTGACTTCTAGGAGTTTAAAATCAAATACAAAAGATCAGGCATGAGCAAAAAGGTTTGAAATAAGGCTGGGGTGGTACCTCAGGCTTGTAATCCTAGCACTTTGGAAGGCAAAAGAGGTACTCTTGAGTCCAGGAGTTCAAGACTAGCCTAGGCAACAATGAGAGACCCCCATCTTTACCAAATATATATATATATATATTTGATATGTGTATATATATATATATATATATACATATATAATATATATATATTTGGTATATATGTCACATATATATGTTTATACACACACACATATTTATATTTGGAAGAGATGAGGTCTCTCATATATGTTTATACACACACATATATATGTTTATATATGTGTATATATGTAAATATAAATATTTATATGTGTGTGTGTGTATATATAAACATAAGTATGTGTGTGTATATATACATACATATATGTTTTTGTTTGTGTGTGTGTGTGTGTGTGTGTGCGTGTATATATATATATATATGAAAAATATTAGCCAAGTATAACTGCACATACCTGTAGTTCCAGCTACTTGAGAGGCTGAGGTGGGAATATTGCTTCATCCTGGGATGTCAAGGCTGCAGTGAGCCATGATCACACCACTGCATTCCAGCCTGGGTGACAAAAGGAGATCCTGACTCCAAAAAGAAAAGTCTGCAATATAAAAAAGTTATAATAAGTGCAGTGTGAGCAGCACAGACATAAATGCAACACACATTGATATTCTTTTATGAGAGAAATCTAAGCTCAGTTATTTGGAATGTCTTTCTCAGAATTACACAGGATAGAATCACATTCTGGAGCCTGGAATTAAAAGATGTCAGTTACCAAAGTAATGCAACATGTATGTACCAATGCCACTTCACGCAGAAAGTAATTTATCCAATGCTTATTTTTGCTTGGTTTCTATGCTACTGTATGATAAAATGAAATACATGTTATTGAATATTCTTCTTAACCACTTCCAAGTATAACTCCTTCCAACTTTTGGGTTTAATACAAGCCTGGCTCATTTTGCAGTTTATACCTCTGGAAATACCTGGAAGGAGTTGGGAAAGCAACAGATTAAGTACCTGCTAGTTTACAACACTCTATGGCCCAAGGTAACTACTGCATTCAGTTGGTGCTATGTTTCTGCTGTCCTGGAGCTGGACTCAGTCCCTATACTATGCAAATTATGTATTTTCCACATTGTCTCAGTTAATTAGGGACAGGTATGGGAGTCTAGCAAAGCTTTTGGTAGAATTTAAACTTAAGTTGAGCCTTAAAGGATGATGATGTGGACTTAGATATAGAAGGGAAGTGAGCAAGGGCATTCAGAGAAAGACAGCGTTTCAAAAAAGGCTGGTGGGGAGGTTCCCAAGATGTTCCCCAAATAGTTAATAATGCATTTACAGCACAGGCAGTCAAATATGGTCATGGGATAAAAATTAGAGAGGCAGATTGAATACATTTTGTAAAAATTGAAATAAAAGGATGTGAAATTTCACGTTTTTTTAAATTTTAGGAAATAGAGCGATATTAGTTTTTAAAGAAAGACCTGATAGATATCTGTCTCAAGGAAATAACAGCAATCAGGAGTGCTCAGTGAAGTTGGGAAGCTTGGGACTAATGGTGGGGTTTACCTGTAAAGCATCTTCTACAAAGTCTGAGTATGTGAGTGATATGCATGTCTGATTTAGGCCAGTGCCTGCTTCCAAGCTCTGCCAAACTTTAGTGAGCCATGCTGGGACTTCGGCAGCACAGGCTAGCTCAGGATATCTTAACGTAAAAAGAAGTCTAATTTACTTTGTAAAATCTGGCTCAGGGAGTTGCAGTGGCAGTAATAAAAATAACAATGGCATTACTAATCATTAAAATATGCTACGTGTACTCCATGCTCTAGTCACTCTGCAGAGAGTTTTACTTGGCAATCAACTTTATGTATCAGATATTGTTACCCCTCTTTTACAGGTAGGAAAATCAGGACTTCAAGTGGCTAATTAATCACTGACCACTATTACTGAACCCAAGTTTATACAACTGGAAAGTAAAAGAGCAGGGCTCAACACCCAGGCACTGAGAGAGGCACCTGTTTTCCACTCCTGCATTATGAAATCTTCAATAGCTAAAGCCATGACATCATGGCTCTGTTATATGGATATGGTTTTAAATCTCAGTTCTTTTAACATTACCACGTATGATACTTTGATTGCATCATTAAACAACATTGAACCTCATTGTTCCCCTCTATAAAATGGGAATAATCAATAGTTTCTTTGTAGGGGTTTTGAAAGATAAAATTGCTAATATGTGTGTAATTCCTAGCAAGGTTAAGTATTTCAATCAGATGAAGAACCAGCTTTAAGGTTCCAGGCAGTAAGCAATACTAAAATCCTGGCAATGTGAGGGTAGTTGATTGATTCATTTGTCACAATCCTGCAGCAAGTCACTGGGGAAGAGGGAAGGAAGGCAGTTCTGTGTCCAGTTGGCTGAGGGAAGAGGCTGTCCAGGGACAGCCAGGTGCCATTATATCAGCTCACTTGGCTAATATGCGAGAAGGCTTCTAATCAGGGAAATCTCTTCATAAAAAGTTCAGTTTTACAGATTAATGAGGCAACAGAGAAGGGCCAGGAGGAAGATGTGAAGGCAGTATTTGTAAATACGAAGGCACGTGGACACTCAAGTCACAATAGATAAACTTTATGTTGGCAGCATGAATTCCAGATTCTGCCAGCTAGAATAGTGTGGCGTTACTACTCCGAAAGTCAAAGGGACTTTTGAATATATGGCCAGAAGCATTTGAAGAGAAAGGAAGCATGATTTTTCTAGTGAAGGGAGTCAGAAATAAGGCATCTCCATAAGGACCCAGATAGCTCTGATTTAGCCAGTATTCCCATTTTCAGGAAAGTATTCCCACCAACACACACACACACACACACACACACACACACACACAGACATGCATACACATGTAGAACTATGTCTCAGAGAATCCTATTGGCTCAGGCACCTTAGAACTGATTCCACAGGAGAAAGGAATACAAATGATGGCAAAATGTGATAAATTACCTGTGTCCATTTCGGTACTTTGGCAGTGCCTGGCTCTGCCTCCAGAAGGACTCTGAGCCCTCAGCTTGTAGATTGGCATCACTCACCATTGCTTTATCTATTTATTTGCATGTTTATGTTTCTCTTTTCCAATAGAACTTTCAGTCCATAAAGACAGGACAGCTTTTGTCATTTTCATTGCTGTATCTTCAGCATATGGAGCAGTTGCTCCTCAATAAATAACCATTGATTGAAAGTATGAAAATGCATTTGGGCATATATAGGTCATTGTCCTCTTTTATGCTAGAGTATCAATAATAAAAAAGTTTCAAAGTTTCAGAAGTGAAACCTTAAACTTAGATATGGCTCTACCTTCCCTCTGCTCCTCCTCCCACCTAAACATTATACTACTGTTTTGTCAAGAGCTTTTGACTGAGGTTAGAATTTGTTCTACAGATGTAAGGGAAGTTCTGGAGGTCTTTGAGGAGGACATTGGCATGGCAAATAGATCCCTACTTTAAAAATAAAACTTTGGAAAGAGAATTCAGCGTGGCATAGAGGGAATTGGAAGTTCAGAATCCAGTTAGGAAGCTATTATGATGTGGTGAATGTGAAAACGAGAGGATGTTGGAACAGGCTGGTGGTGGTGGATGAATGCTTGAGGTGCTGCATAGCTCTGTGTAGAATGCACTACTTTTCTCACTTAATAATAATAACAGTAACACTAATAAAGACAATAATAATACGAAATCACAAAATAACCAACATTTATTGAGTGCCTGTTCTCCACTTGGGACTCATCTACAAGTTAAGGGAGATGAAGGAAATTGTCCAAGTTTGCATAGCTATTGACAAAATGGCAAAACTGAAAATTAGATTTAAGTCTTCTAATTTTAAAACCAGAATATTTTTTGCCATATTACAAAAAAAAAAACTTAAAGTACAAGATATGTACTTTTTAAATACAAATACATATCACTTGCAAAATGTGTTTTGCTTTTAAGTGAGATATGAGCTTCTGGAAGGCAGAAGCAATTTCTGTCTTCGATTTGTATTTTTAAAATCTTAGAACACAGAGGCACATCTTTGTGTATATATGGAGCATGTATGTATATATGTGTGTGTGTGTGTGTGTGTGTGTGTGTGTGTCTCAGATGACTATGCCTATCTACATATTAACAGGGGTCCATGGAGAAAGACACCTCATCAAAGCTCTTTTTATGGGCAAACTCTCTGATGATGTATTAGTCTGTTCTCATGCTGCAAGTAAAGTAATATCTGAGACTGAGTAATTTATAAAGGAAAGAACATTAATTGGCTCACAGTTGCACATGGCTGGGAGATCTCACAATCATGGTGGAAGGCAAATTAGGAGCAAAAGCACGTCTTACATGGTGGCAGGCAGGAGGGAGCATGTGCAGAGGAACTGCCCTTTATAAAACCATCAGATCTCGTGAGACTAATTTTCTTTCACAAGAACAGCATGGGAAAGACCTGCCCCATGATTCAGTTACCTCCCACCAGCTCCCTCCCTCAACATAGCGGAATTATGGGAACTACAATTTGAAATTTGGGTGGGGACATAGCCAAATCATATCACTTGGGCAGTAGGAGTCTATTTTGAGGGTTAGGGGGTTTTCATTTAACTCTCACATCACAGGTTGAAATTCACACTCAGAACCTCAGGTCTCTTAACACACTTTTTTCCATTTGGCTGGGGGAGGATGGAGGAGTTGAGGACTGAAAGGGGTGATGCTGGACACTGTTGGTGCTCAGTGAAATCTTTAATGTGTTCTCAAAAGCTGACTGCTCTGTGCTCTCTTCCCTTCTGCCTTGCTGTTTTCTTTGCACAGCAGTTGCTTTTTCTACTGACTCTGCATGAGGCTCCAGGAATAAAGAAGCTTAGAAGAGAAGGTGGAATTTGTACAAGGCCTTTACATCAGGAGGGAGCCAGTTAGGATGAGAAAACAGTCGCCCTCCTCAGGTGTACCCACAGAGGCCCTTTGCTGAGGCCTGGGCTCACAGCTCCCTTTCTTCCCCACTCCCACCCTTTTTGCACCTCCCTCATCCCACTTGCTTTGAAGGAGCCTCCTTTGTGGACATTTACAGGCAGACCCAATAAAAACCTTGTTTAGAGATTTGCAGAGGTGAATTCTGGAGGCCTTTTATTTGCATGGTAGGTGCTGTTCTTGGTTCTGCCTGACAGAGGAGAGAATTGAAAGCTCTCAGACAGCTCTCAGGGCTCATAGGTATATAGGATTTTAGATTTAGTCCAGGGGGACAGATAAGTTCTAGTTTTTGTGCAGAATCTCTGGGTCCATTATTGAAGCTCCAGACCCAAGGTATAGATCTAATGTATTTTATGAAGGAAACTGGTGTTTGCCTTTTCCTTTTCTTTTCCTCCTAAGAATTGTAGCAGGAAAATGTTTTTAAAATATAATGATACAAATTTTTGTTTTTTACTGATTATCTTATTCTCATTCCTTCTCTTCTACTTGCCTCCTCACGGAAGCAGATAATTTTCAGCAGACAATAAAGTGCGGATGTGGCTCAGGGAGGTTGTGATAGGGTAGATGGCCTGTGGATCTCGAGACTTTGGAGTTTCCAAATTCCCAAACTATTCAGCAGACTACATGCTAATATATAGTAGTAGTATATATAGTATAGTACAGGTTGAGCGTCCCTTATCTGAAATGCTTGGGACTAGAAGCATTTTGGATTTTTGGGGGGTTTCAAAATATTTGCATTACACATACTGGTTGAGCATCCCAAATCCAAAAACCTGAAATTCGAAATGCTGCAATAAGCATTTCTTTGTGCGTTATGTCAGCACTAAAAATTACATTTTTGGGCAAACTATGGAATTTGAATTTTTGTACTTGGGTTGCTCAACCTACATGTACTATAAAATAGTGTCTGAGAAGCATAAATATTATATTTGAGTAAGTAGCTCTGAGGGAAATATCTAGAATCATTTAAGAGAGAAAGGGCTTCCTTCCCCCATCTCCCTCAATAGCAAAACAAAAGGTCCCTATGTTAGTGGATGGGAAGTGAGATGTAGGGGAAAAGATAAGAAAGGAGATCAGGATCCTCCAGGGGGAGAGCACTGACTGCATACCCAGATGCTGGTTAGGAATGGAGCCTTTGTCTAAAGATGGCCTGATGGTCAGGGGGCCTCTGCAGAGACAGCTGCTCAGCCCAGAACCATTGCTGCCACCAC
This sequence comes from Plecturocebus donacophilus, assembly GCA_004027715.1. Classification (NCBI taxonomy): domain Eukaryota; kingdom Metazoa; phylum Chordata; class Mammalia; order Primates; family Pitheciidae; genus Plecturocebus; species Plecturocebus donacophilus. The sequence continues at coordinate 112,887 of PVKP010002499.1, read as the reverse complement.
CTTCTCTCAGCACCTTCCTGGACAGAGAGGACTTCCTTCAAAGTAACCAGCACCTATCCCAGTGACTACTCAGCAGCTGTCTACATTACCAGAATTAGCCTACCCCAGGCCATTTACCCACTGCTGACAACTTCCACTTTGCACTGTTCTATGACTCTTAGAAGCAACAAAGAAGTGGTTTATTTGACTACAATAAACAAAAATTTAAATCAAGATCTTTTCAAAAATCTACATTTATAAATTGGTCTACTTTCCTGAGGCAGAGGTTTTATTTTTCCTGACAATATGTAGAAGAAATTGTATGAATTCCTACCTAAACTACTCAAAGGAAAATGCATTTAATCCCCCACTCCTCTTCCCCAACATCTGCCACCCGAAAAAGTTGCTTAGAAATACGATCCTCTTCCCCAGCCCACGAGCAAAGTGTATTCCTTGAGAAATGTGTAGATTTCAGGCAGGGGCCATGCTTCTGTGATTCATAGCCTAAAGACATGTTTCTTTCTGAGTTGCGCCACACACAGAAATAGTTACTGACTATTAAAAATTCAGGAGAGGACACACACGTATCTGGGGTTTGGCTTTTTTTTTTTTCGGTATAATAGAAATATCTATCAACATTGAGCCAAATCATCATATGCTGTTCCCTTGTAACCTGACAGCTCCTGGGCTCACCAGAACCCTCAAGTTCTTACTGTGTCTTTGACACTGGGGCAAGGCTAGGTGCATCTATCCTTGAGCTCCTGTTTCTTGCATCTTTCCTCTGGCACATTCAGATCTTTTCTTTTATGTTACCCTCTAGGGTCTTGAAAGCATTACAATTTTGTCTTAGAGCAGTAGCCTCTGCTCTTGGCATCAAACAAATGTTTGCTTTTATTATTTGGTCTAAAAAGAATAGTCATGGGCCACATGAGCTGGTCCATTTCCCCATCTGGGAAATATCTGTGGGCATTTGCTTGTGGAAATAATACCTCAGATTTTCAGTCTGAATCTCGAAATTGTTCTCCCTAAGTCTCATAAATGGAGAAGAGTGGGCAGAGACGGGACTCATTAACCCTGTAACCTGGAGTTTCAACCTATGTGAGAATTCTCCAGCTAGACTTGTTACCAAAACACCAAGGGGTCAGTGTAAATAGTTCTGCTGCCCACTACACAGAATGCCAATCACTGAGACAACAGGTATTACCAGAGAGAAGGCTTTAATAGGGTGCTGCAGCTGAGGAAAGTAGAGATAAAGTCTCAAATTCATCTCTCTGACCAATAAAATTGGGAGGTTTATATAGCAAGGGATGTGGGAAAACAGGAATTAGAAACGAGTGAGGAAACCATCATGATGGGTGAGGAGTATGGTGTCCCATTGTCTGGATGTGGTGATCTAGTGAGTTTCAGTTCCTTGGCTGAGTGTTGGTTTCTCGTGGAGGGAACTCAAACGAAACACATTTAAGCCTCAGTTTTTAAGACCAGGGAGAATCAATTTCTATGTTTACATAAAAAAATACATGTTAGCTCTGTGGGACAACTGGACTGGTTTCATATTTGATCTTAATTTGTTCTCCACCTTCAAATTGATTAGCTGTGGGTTCTATTTGTGGCTCTGCATATGGCTCATAGATGACTTCAATATTCTTTATTCCCCACCCCCATGTCCTGCCTTGCTTGTAATTTTGTGGTTTTTTGAAGATTATGCAGCTCTAAAGAACAGGAATTTGTTTGAGATTGTCTACAAAAGGAATTGAGCACTCTGTGGCTTGGAATTATGCCAAATGTGTCTGATAATTAATTGTGTGACTTTACACAAGTAATTTGTCCTGCTAGTGCTTCAGTTTCCTTTTATAACATAAGACTAGACCTAGAGTGACCTCTATTAATTCATGTAAGTGATTCATTCAGGTAAAAGTATTAAGCACCTACTACGTCACAGGAACTGTCCTAGGAGCTGAGAACATAAAAGAAGGAAAAGGCGATGGCACCACTCCAGCATCTTAAAGCCTGTAGGCAGACCCTATGCCTTTCTATTTATCTTTTTATTATTGAATACAATATATTATGAGTATCTGTACTTGTAAAGTAGTTAAAAATATATACACATTATTTAGAAAGCAGCGTGGTAGGGGCGGGAGTACATATGCACACATGTGTATCCAATTGTTGAATAAGAACTCTTGCAGGAAACGAGAATGTCTTCAAAGGAAAGGTGAGTTTTCTGTGGGTCTTGAAGTATAAACAGAATCTTGATGGAATTCAAGGCTAAGGAGGCATCATGTCAGGTATTCGGGATGACTGAACAAATCAAGATGTTTGGGATGTAGGAAATTTGGAATGACTGAAGTGGGGCAGGTGGTGTAGGCAGGTTCTACCAGAGACAGGTTTTAGAAGGCTGTATGTACCATTCTAAGCATTGTAGAAAGTCATTCCATCAAGATCTTTGCACACGAATACTTACTTACTCACAAATTCTTATATTTTTCTGGAATATTTTGGTATTGTTCTATTAATAACCTGAGATCATTGATCCTCTTGACGTTCATTTGGAAATCAAAATGTTCAACAACTGAGCTAACGTGAAGCACTGGTAGGAAGCAATATATAAATTATGGCTGGATGGTGCTGCTGCAAATGTTTGGATCATGAAAAATAAATATTCATCAGAAATGCATGAGTACCTTCCTCCAGATTAAGGAGGAGTGCAGCTCCAGAAAACAAAGTGTGAAACACAACAGCAATCTCAGTCTAATGAGATTAGCCACTAACCATTGAGTGTAATTCCAGACAAACTATTTCCTTATCCCTTTAGAATCATTTTAGTTTAGAAATGCCCTCTCTCTCAGTAAGTGGAGCTCATACTCAGGGATTCTTCCGATTTAGTAGCTCAAGGTGAGAAAAAGAAATATGAAATATGAAAGAATATTTCCCCTAGTTTTACCATACCAGATCCCACTGGGAATCCGCCCCTCTCATATGCTGACTCTTATTGCCAGAACATGCCTCATGATCTCCCTTTGGTTTTCTTTCACCATCTTTACATAAGTCTGTAGCTCTGGCAACATGGGGCCTCTAGTTCAGTTCTACTCCCTCTGCTGGCCAGATGTCAGCTAACAATAACAAAAAGATGCTATTTCAGGGTGGTTCCTTCACCAAGATTATCACATTATTGCTTCTAATTTCTTGGCATGCAGTGTTGAAAATTTTTTAAAAAGCTGTTTAAAATCCAACAGCTCTTCCTCTAGCAGATTATAATAATTTTAAAATGCTGCAGATTAAATTTGAGGCTTCCACTGGGTCCCTGGCCTTGGTATTAATTAACAAAGCTTGAAATGAGCCGTGATTAATTGCAAGTCCAGGAGCACAACATAGTTTGATGAATATGTTCAGATTTCAGGGAGAAAAACATTCAAACGGCTGCTTGAGGCAGGAGCTTCTGCAATAATAACCACTTTGGTTTCGAAAACGTGTCTTTGCCATACAAATTGCAGAGTGTATCATCCCTGGAGTGAAGTCTGCTGATAATAGAGTAGAAGTGGAGAACTGGAGCCATCTGCACAGCCAGCATCTTATAGGGCTTCTTTTTCTCTTTCTCCTTCTCTCTCTCCCTGTTTGTCTGTCTCTCTTATTTACACTTTTCAAATAATCAGACTTAAAAAACAGAATAAGCCGATGTAGGAGGAGGAGCTGAATATGAGACAGAAAATTTCAAAGTAATGTAAGATACATTTACTATGTAAAATACAGAGACATTTATTTATGAATGTTTTTCCCTTTATTCTTAGAATCATAGTAGAGATAGAGCTATGGTAGAGCTCAAGGATCTAGGAGGAAAAGATCATAAAACTACTGTGACAGCTTTCTCTAATCCCTTGATTTATAGGAGGGGAAGCTTGGATGCATGTCATTTTCGCAGTGTATGTGCAATATCACAGCGATGACTGGAGGAAAGCTGGGGACTGGATCGTGATCCAGTCAGAGGGTGATAAGAAAGATGGACTTGGACTTTGAAAGTTTGTATGTGATTCCTGGCTCCATGTCTGTCTAGCATCCGGGTCGTGAGTGTCACATGGCCCCATGCTTAGGACTAAAACTTGGTTTAATGCTCTGCTATTGCCATCTTGAAATTCTCGGATTTATTTATTTATTTATTTTTAACAAGACACTGCAAATTCTGTAGCTTGTCTCACCTAGAAGTATGAGACCTTAAGTATATCACTCTACCTCTGAAACTCTCAGTTTCCCTTATATGTAAAGTGAATAATAATTTTACCTGAGTGTGGGTAGAAATAAATTAAGCCAAATTAATTAGAGGAAAATACCTGTAAATGATATCTATGCAAATGCAGGGCAAAATTTCTAGTTTTCCTGGGTCACAGAAGGTCTTAAATAGCAATATTTTTCATGTGGTTTTTCTGAAAACTTATGGGGTTGTTTTTAACTTTTTGCTCAGGGTCCCTGATGTAACTTCACCAGAGGTAGGGTTACTTTCTTTTCCAACAGACTCAGCTCTCAAGAGTGAAATACTAAGAGAAGTCAGTGATGGTCAGAAGAGTCTTTAAAGAAATGAGAAATAATTACACTTTGGGGTAGGGGGCTCCAGAAGAAGGTCACATTCAGAGTGATTTAAAGATACCAGTTAATGGACATCTTTCTGCCATGTGCTCAAGCACGAAGGTCAAAAATTTCAAACCTCTGGCTATAGCTTCTATTTATTCAAGCAAATTTGGAGTTAGAGTGTGGCTTTTAACAGAAGAGCATGTAGGTGAATGAGCCTGTCTTGAATGCCCTGGGTCTCTTTCCTTCTTCTTTTCTCACATCAGTGTAGTCCCATTGCTCAGAGAAGAGAAGGAGCAAATAGGGGCATTGTGGGTGAGAAAGTCCAGAGGGCAGTTATGATGCTGGATCTTGCAGGCCAGCCTTGTGGGTGCTATGAGGGTTGCTGGCTCTCTGAGAATGTGGAGACAGGGAGCACTGTGATGGGGAAGAACATTTCCAAAAGACAGAACAGAGATGCTATATGTTAATACATTTCAGTGTAGCAGGTATCAAGGGTGAAGAGTGAAGACTTCACCAAACACAGTATCAGGGAAATCTTATTATCAATGCTGGCTATAGACAGAGTGAAAACAGAAAAAATAGAGAGGTATTACAATGTTGGTCTGAAGAATGTGTGCTAACTGAGGTTATTTGTGAGACCCAGTAAACTCTTTATGATTAGTTATCCTCTCCCCGACACCTACCTACTCAGTACCCATTATTCGCACCCCGACTATGTAGAAAATTGTTTGTTTTAATTTTAATGGTGATGCCAGAAGAATTACTGCACTTTCAATCTTCAATTGTTTTTGTAGTCTGGTTATCAATTTAGGACCTACTGAAAACCAGGAAAGAGTGACATGGAAATTTGGATACTGGTAAATATGTTAGAAGGTCAAAAGAACAGGGTTGGGAGGATCCAGACAGGGTGGGCAGATGAGTCCATTAAGAAGAGGATCTTTGAGAAAAACTTGGAAGCCATGGAGTGTAGGAGAGGAAATGGTTAGTCATTCCAGAAGCAGGGAGTTTTTTAAAATCTTGTTTCAAAGTATGACTGTACTCATTTCCATTAATGTTGCAGAAATGAAAATGCATCGGAGAGAAGGAGAGACAGGGGTCTCAGATACAGAGGCCACCCATGAATCCCATCACCCCGCACTGCATTTGCCTTGCACCTCCTGCATTACCGGCATCCGTGATGCTTGTCTGTCATCTCCCCTGCCCCGGCTCGCATACCTCGCCCAGCACCAGGGTGGATGAAAGGGATCAGAGTCCAGGAGGAGCCTGCTCTTCAAAAACACCTAGCGACAAACAGTCCTGGGAGGATGGCCACAGGGAAATGGAAGAGAAAACTGAATTATTCTGATTTACCTTCCTTGTTAATCGAGTCCCTTTGCAACCACCGAAGACTTTCAGAAAAAAAAAAATCAGCTTAAATTTATCTTCTTTCATATGTAATGTAGGTTTCTGAGGTCTCATTCTTTATTCCTTATGTATCTTTAAAGAAATACTCTAGAGATAAGACCAGTTTCTGGAAGGTGTAGGGGTGCATTTAAAGAGAGGAACAAATTCTTTTCTGACCCAAGAAAGAAAATGCACCTCAACTTATTTTCAGGATCCTAGGAAAAGGCCTCACATCCAGGAAGCTCATCAAATTTACTCTTTCTTTTTGACCTCTCTGAGTCTATCTCTGCTAATAAGGTTGTTGCTGCCCGAAGACTCCCCTCACACAACTCACCAGAGGGGGCTGGTGAGAATGTCAAGCCTGGCCCCAATTCAGTAGCTCAGTGATTAAAACTAACTCTTAATTTCAAGGTTGAGGATTTTATAATTTCAGAGGTTTCTGGGGCAACTGTTTTTGGAAAACAAACGTCCTTGACAGTAAACTGGATTTCTTGGATGAGTGCACTGTGGGGGTGCTGTGTCTTGGAACAGGCACCTTGTTTCATGTTCTGCACATGGTTAAGATTTTACTCATTTTTCAGTCTTGGTCAAGGAAGTAGAGGACAGAGTTTTAGTGAAGGAAAGGGTTTGCCTTAAGCATGCATTTGAGCCCCACTATCTGCTTGCTTTTTTTTTTTTTTTTTTTGAG
>PVKP010002499.1:64683-106177 GCA_004027715.1 Plecturocebus donacophilus | reverse complement strand
AGGGTTTCACCATGTTGCTCAGGCTGGTCTCAAACTTCTGACTTCAGGTGATCCGCTGGCCCAGGCCTCCCAAAGTGCTGAGATGATAGATGAGTGCCACCGTGCTGGCCTAGCCCCACTCACTCTTGACTTTTCACATCTTCTTGTTGTTGTTTTTTTTCTTGGTTCTTCATGTTCATTTATAATTCTCTTGCACCTAAGTCTTGATTATTAATTGGGGTAGAGAAGAAAGGATACCAACAGATAAATTAACGCTAACTTACAGATTCATAAAGGTCATTAGAGGGTCCATGAACTATTTTTACTATTTCAAACTTGAGAAATATGTATTTATTTGAGGAGGAATGCAACAGATGAACTAAAACAACTGTGTCTTTTTCTTTCTCTTAGAATTGAATTGGCCCAAAATGGCATTTCTGGTTATCTGAAGCTGATCCGAGCTGTGATTAGCTTTGACGTCAACACTATCTCTTTTTCCATAACATTTTGATCTTCTAATATATTATTTAATTAGTTATAGTATTTGTTGGATTGTGTTAGTCTTTCTAGAGTGGAAATTTCACGAAGACAAGGGATTTTTAAATATTTTATTCACTGTTATAACCCAAGCTTCTAAAACAGTGTAAGAAGTACAATATTTACTGTGTAAAACAAAAAACAAATGAGTATTTATAGAAAGTTTGAATTCAAGCCAGTAATTTGTTATGGAGTTCCTATCTTATCCACACTCTCTTCTTGTCACAGAATGGATACAGAGAATTTCAGGGATCTTCCAAACCCCCTATCTACCTAATTTAACTGTACTGGATGACAATATCCAAGGAAGCCACTAGTAGAGAGAACAGAATGTCATGGAAAGCACACCAGCTAGGTTATTCCAGCTCTTTCCCTGACTAACTGCTTGGTGACCCTGGGTAAAGTGCACATATCTCCCAATCTCTAATGAATGATAAAAGTACCAACTTCATTGTGTCTTTGAGAGACTGAAACAAAGTAATACATGCAACAAGTGCCAAGCTTCTTGTTTGTCATATGATAAGCATTCTACAAATGTTAATTTTTCTCTTCTAACTTTGATAGGCAATAAAACCAAGGGAGAAACAAGCTATAAAGTGATGCATTTTTCACAGCAATAGCTCCTAGGGGGTAAGTATTGTTTCTTTTGTGAATTCTTAACAATTTCTTCTGAGTACTCAAAGATCATCACTAAATATTTCTTTCCAGGCCATTCGCCTATCTTATCAGAAGCAACTAATAAATATCATCATTCGATTATTGACTTACTACAGCTATTATTCACATGTATGTAGAGTACTTCCTTCTTCAATTAGATTATGAAAGCTACCTGTATTTCCCATAGTGACTTATAATATGTGCTTTGTGTGGACGTGGTCAATGTATTTTGTTCATAGGTTGTTTAATAAAGAGTTTCTGACATTTTATTAAACGTCACATGCTGTGCTTAAGGAAGAGAAGTTCCCCTAAATCCCAAAGCACAGAATTCATCAGCCTTATGTCTGGACCCCATCATGGAAATTCTGGGTCAGGTTTACATGGGGAAGGCAGAGGCATCCTGCTTCTGCACTCTGGCATGCCTGGGTCTCTAGATTCACTGTTGCCATATTTCTAAGGAAGCTCCCCGGGAGCTGGTGCCAGAGGACTGTCAGTATATCTGGGCAGCCTCCCAAATCTCAAACACAAGTGGAAAAACATAGGCTCTTCTGGGGATACAACTGATAGATGACATTAAGCAAATTGCTTGGGGGTTGATGACTAAACAAGGCCTCAAGTTTCCAGCCCAGATATACGAAAGAGGACTCAAGAAAGTAACAGCCTAGACATGAACACAATTTTTCTCAGATGTTATCTTAGTCTCATTTTCAAAAGAATCATTCAGAGAGATTTTTAAAACACAGAGTCATAGGTCCAGCCCGACACCTGCTAAATCAAAATTTCCATATTTACAAAGCAACAACAACAGCAACAAAACCTTTTCAGAAGGTGTCGGTACAACCAATCCAGTTCGTTAACAATAGAATCACTAAATGTTTCTACACCTATTGTTGCCAACAGGTATAAATGCACCAGCATGTCCTCTGTACAGGTAGACCTCATTTTGTTATTCATTCTATTCTACTTCACATATATTGTGTTTTTTTTACAAACTGAAGGTTTGTGGCAACCCTTGGGGCCAGCAAGTCTGTTAGCACCATTATTCTAAAAGCATGTGCTCACTTCATGTCTCTGTGCCACATTTTGGTAATTTTTGCAATACTGACAATTTTTAATTATTCTCATATCTGTCATGGTGATCTGTGGTCAGTGATCTATGATGCTACTGCTGCAATTGTTTTGGAAAACTACAAACCAGGCCCATCTTAGACAGCAAACTTAATTGCTACATGTAATATGTGTTCTGACTGTTCCACTGACCTGCCTTTCCCCAATCTCTCTCCCTCTCCTTAGGTCTCCCTATTCCCTGAGACATAAAAATATTAAAATTATGCCAATTAATAACTTTCCAATGGCTTCTAAGTATTCAAGTAGAGGGAAGAGTCACATATCTGTCACTTCAAAGCAAACCCCTGAAATGATTAAATGCAGGGAGGAAGGCATTTTGAAAGCTGAGATAGGCCAAAACCTAGTCTTCTTGCTCGAAACAGAATTTGTAAATACAAAGAAAAAGTTCATGGAGGAAATTAAAGGTGCTACTTCAGTGATCACACAAATGAAAAGAAAGCAAAACAGCCTTTTTACTGATATGGAGAAAGTTGCAGTGGTTTGGATAGAAGATCAAACCAGCCACCTCATTCCCTTAAACAAAAACATAATCCAAAGTAACGCCCTCTCTTCAACTCTCTGAAGATAGACAGAGGTGAGGAAGCTGCAGGAAAAGTTTGGAGTGAGCAGAAGTTGATTATGAGGTTTAATAAAAGAAGCTATTTTCACACGTAAAATTACAAGATGTCACATGTAAAATTACAATACTTCTGTGTTGATGTAGAAGCTGCAGCAAGTTGTCTAGAGGATTTGGCTAAGATAACTGATGAAGATGGCTACATTAAACAACAGATTTTCCATGTAGATTAAACAGCTTTCAATTGGAAGAAGATGCTGCTATGGTTTGGATCTGTGTCCTTGCCCAAATCTCCTGTGGAATTGTAATCCCCAGTGTTGGAGGTGGGGCCTGATGTGAGATGATTGGCTCCTGAGGGCAGGATCTCACCAGTGCTTAGGTGAGGCCTGATGTGAGATGATTGGCTCCTGAGGGCAGGATCTCACCAGTGTTTAGGTGAGGCCTGATGTGAGATGATTGGCTCCTGAGGGCAGGATCTCACCAGTGTTTAGCACCAGCCCCTCAGTGTTGTTCTCATGATGGTGAGCAAGGGAGTTAACGTGAGATTGTGAGATTTAAAAGTGTGTCGTACCTCCCGTCTCGCTCTTCTCCTCTAGCCTCATAAGATGTGCCTGCTCCCGCTTGGCTATCCACCATGATTGTAAGTTTCCTGGGACCTCCTCAGAAGCAGAAGCCACTATGCTTCCTGTACAGCCTGCAGAGCTATGAGCCAATTGAACCTCTTTTCTTTATAAATTACCCAGTCTCAGATATTTCTTTATAGCAGAATGGACTAATGCAGATGCCATCTCAGACTTTCATAGCTAGAGAGAAGTCAATGCCTGTCTTCAAAGCTTCAAGACAAGCCAACTCTTTTATTAGGGGTTAATGAAGCTGGTGACTTTAAGTTAAAGCCAATGCTCCTTTGTCATTCAAAAAAGTCTAGAGCTCTGAAGAATTATGGTTAATCTACTCTTCCTGTGCTCTATAAATGGAACAACAAACTCTAGATGAAAGCACATATGTTTACAGCATGATTTACTGAATATTCTTAGCTCACTGTTGAGATCTACTTCTCAAAAAAAAGATGCCTTTCAAACTATTACTGCTCATTGACAATGCACCTGGTCACTGAAGAGCTCAAATGGAGATGTACGAGGAGATTGACATTGCTTCCATGTCTCTTAATACAACATACATTCTGTAGCTCATGAGTCAAGCAGTAATTTTGACTTTCAAACCTTTATATTTAAAAGATGCTTTTTGAAAGCTACAGCTGCCATACATAGTGATTCATCTTATGGATCTGGGAAAAGTAAACTGAAAACCTTCTAGAAAAGATTCACCATTCTAGATGCTATTCAGAACATTCATGATTAATGGGAGGAAGTCAAAATATAAACACTAATAGGAGTTTGGAAAAAAATGATTCCAAGTCTCATGGATAACTTTGAGGGTTCAAGATGTTAGTGGATGAAGTAACCGCACATTGGTGTGAATAGCAAGATACTTAGAATAAGTGGGACATGAAGATGTGACTGAATTGCTGCAATCTCATAATAAACTGTTGGTGGATGAGGAGTTGCTTCTTGTGGATGAGCAAAGAGATTGATTTCTTGAGGTGGAATCTATTCCTGGTGAAGATGCTATCTGTGAACATTGTTCAAATGACAACAAAGGATTTAGAATATTATACAAACTTAGTTGCTAAACCAGTGGCAGGGTTCAAAAGGATTGACTAAAATTTTAAAAGAACTTCTATTGTGGGTAAAATGCTACCAAACAGCATCACATGCTACAGAGAAATATTTCACGAAAGGAAGAATTAATCCATGTGGCAAGCTTCATCGTCTTATTTTAAGAAATTGCCACAACCACCCTGACCTTCAGCAAACACCACCCTGACCAGTCAGCAACTGTCAACATTGAGGTAATACCTCCATCAGCAAAAAGATTTCTACTCACTGCAGGCTCAGATGATTGTTAGCACTTTAAAGCAATGAAGTATTATTAAATTAAGGTGTATATATTATTTTTAAGACAAAATTCTGTTTCAAGCTTAATATGCTATAATATAATGGAAATGTAACTATTATATGCACTAGGAAATCAAACAATTTGTGTGGCTCGCTTTGTTGTGACATTTGCTTGATTACTATGGTCTGAGATTGAACCTGCAATATCTCCAAGGTGTGCCTATAGTTATTTCCTCCAGATATACATTATATCCTTACTTAGATGGAAAACTTTGTTCCTTTGCACCTCCTTGTTCCTCTTTTTAGATTGCCTCTCCACTATCTGTGTGGCGAACTCTCATTTATTACTATAGGGCTCTGCCCTTCTCTAATCTCCCATGTGAAGCCTTTCCAGCTGCCCTGGAGAGAGCAAATGGCTCCCTCCACCACATTTTCATTTGTATTTCACTCTACTTCTGCACTTTTCAAAATATTCGCAATTACTTGTTTGCTCGTGTCTTTCCTTGCTAAGCAGTCAGTTCTTCAAAGGGAAGAATAGCACCGTTTTCATCCTATGTCTCCCCAACATCTAGCTTGTGGATAGTATCACTATTTATTATTTAAATAGACAGATGAATGAATGAGCGAATGGGTGAATGTTTAATTCATTAGAAAAATAATTATTTTTCCTAGGAGAAAAGAGCCCCTTAGAAAAGTACCAGAGTAGCATTGATACTATGGCTTTCTCAGGCTGCTCCTGCCTTTGCCTACCCACCCACACCCGGCAGAGCACTGCACCGCAGGCAGAGACCAGCAGGGTCAGGAGAAGTTACGCCAATCCAAAATCAGAAAATTTGTCTTCTGTCTGCGAGCAAGATCCGGTTACCTGGGGAACCAGATTTATCTCCGTGTCCTCAATACAGTACATCTCAATGAGGGCACTTTTAATAACCAATTGAAGTGTAATTGCCTGTATAAATTATGTATCTCTTTTCCAGTTCAGATGCACAGAGTGAATTATGGAGAAAACCTCCCCTCAGGACTGTTATGTGGCTGCTGTGATGCGATTGCAGGGTCCTTCAGAGAGTTTTAAAGGGGATCCAATTCACTTCTGTTGGGCTTTTCAGACATTCTTTGAAGAGAAGACGGAAAAGGGAAAAGAGTCACAGGAATCTGTAAACTCACATGACAGAGGATCAAAAATATAGAAAGGTTAAATTTCAGCCTTAGAAAGACCTCACAGGTCACTGAGGCCAAATTTCTAAGAACTGGTTTAACCACCCCGTTAAAAGACAAGATAAAGGAGTTTTGGCCTCTGCTTGATATCTTCAGTGGTGTGAGTTGGGGCTGTGGAGTACAAAAAGCAAGGTTTTTGTACTTAGACAAAATAGAGGTCAAATGCTATGTGACCTAGACAAGAAACTGAGTCTCCCTAGGCCTCAGTTTTTTTGTGTGTGCGAAAGGAGAATAATGTTTATTTCATTAGATTACCTTGATTGCTAGGTGAAAAAGTACATGATGGAATAATATTTTGAAAATATGAAATGTATACTAATTTTTATTTTCCCCATGTTCCCAATCACAAGTCCTGTTTCCCTACAGCTATTCTGCCCTTCGGAACCTTGAGAACCTTAAGGAAAGAGCCACCTCTTCAGGAGGAGGACATGCTATCAGGAAGATCACCTCCATTAAGAAGGGAGATGAAAGGAAGCCTTTCCAATTTTGAGGCAGTATACGCGAGGCAGAAGAGGCAGTCATCCGAGAAGCATGGGTTTCAGTATTTGTATCCCTACTTTAGGGAAAATCCCGGAAGGGTGGAGCTAGGTGCATTGAGGGGAAAGCTAAAGATGAAGAAGTAAATGTCCCTTCCTTAAGTGCCTCTAGGAGGACCCACTCCTCAGGGCCATCTCACACCCACCGTGGGCATCAGTAGCAAAAGTGGAAATGTGACACATTCAGGCAGAGAAGACATGAATCAGCCTCCATGGGCCTCTGAATGTTATTCAGGAAGAGCAGAGGTGGCTGATTTCAGAGCTCTGGGGCCTGCCAGGGAGATGCTGAGTCTGGCTGAGAGATGTCCCCGTTGCTTCTCCATTGCAAGTGTTTAGTCCAAACCTCAGGCATGATGAAGAATGTAGTCCATGACCAAAGGAGCTTCCACAGTGCCAGGAGGAGATAAAGTGGGCCTGGTCAGCATGAGTGGTCCAGCTAATTTTATCCCAGCCTGGAGAACAAATGATCAAATCGCCAGTGGACCTGTATTTTCCAAATGAGAATGCTGAGGCTTGGGATTCGGTAACGAGATCAAAGTTATGAATGCAGTAAGTGGTCAAGCCAGAACTCGATCCTAGGTCTAGGCTGCTGTGGTACATGGGATAAGTCTTTTGGGTACAGTTTCCTAACAAGTTAAAAGCTGCCTATTTCCCTATTACACACCTGAATTCTTCAACTTGCTCAGAGTAACATCATCCGAGGGGCAGGCACCCCACGTCACTTGGACAATGGGTCGACTCCCTATCCTTCTCCCTGAGAAGTGGAATTGAGTATCAAATAGAGCAAAGGTACATCCTTTTGGCTATAAAAAATATGTCTCATTTATCTCTTATTGTGTGACACTCTGTTAAATGGTATATAAGGAAAGTTCTGTAAATACAACCTATGCTCTCCAAGAACTGAGAAATAACTAGCCAGTGTCACAGACAGTTGTGGATGCAGATTATGAAAAGACGTAAAGCAGAAAACCAGACAAAACTAAAACAAACCAGGACTTGCAGATATTCTTACATTGCAGTGAGATGCATTTGTGGAATAGAATTGTTGCCCTTCATACGGGTGATAGTGAGCCTGTATCAGGGAATTGCATGAGGAGTGTCTGAGGGCGAGGATCGTGTAAAGACAAACACCATGGGCTTTGAAGACAGAGTTTAGAACTGACTTCCACTTGCTTGGTGTGGAACCTTGGGGAATTTACTCCCCCTCACCAAGCCTTAGCTTCCTCACGTATAAACAGGAATTTTTTAGGCCCCCATAAGTTGTTTTGTAGATTAGATGAGATGCTTCATGTGAAATACCCAGCCCAAGTCCCAGCACAGTGACACCCACTGGAAACTGGAAACTGTGAGTGTCGTTGCTCTTGTTCTCACCATTATTATTTCTGAGACTTTCTAGGTATCTGAAAAGGCCATGGGCTCTTCCTTGATCCCTGAAGAATAAGAAGTTCAATTATGTGGTCAATTTTAGAGTAAGTGCAATGTGGTGCTGAGAAGAATGTATCTTCTGTGGATTCGGGATGGAGATTTCTGTAGATGTCTATTAGGTCTGCTTAGTCCAGATCTGAGTTCAAGTCCTGGATTTCCTTGTTAATTTTCTGTCTCATTGATCTGTCTAATATTGAGAGTGGACTGTTAAAGTCTCTTACTATTATTGTGTGAGAGTCTAAGTCTCTTTGCAGGTCATAAAGAACTTGCTTTTGTATCTGGGTGCTCCTGTACTGGGTGCATATATATTTAGGATAGTTAGCTCTTCTTGTTGCATTGATCCCCTAGGTGTGGAACTATGAGAACTCATGGACACAGGGAGGGGAACATCACACACGGGAGCTTGTCAGCGGGTGGGGGAGCTAGGGAGGGGATAGCAGTGGGTGGCGGGATTGGGGAGGGCTAACATTAGAAGAAGTACCTAATGTAGATGATGGGGGGATGAATGCAGCAAATCACCATGGCACATGTATACCTATGTAACAAACCTGCACGTTCTGCACATGTAACCCAGGACTTAAATAATAATAATAAAAGAAGTTCAAAGGGAGCCTGTGTTTTTATTCTAGGCTTCGTCCAGAAAGAACAGATGTAGAGATATCACCACAGACTTTATGTCTGGACTCCATTCCTAGATGTCCAGAAAAGAGAACTCTCTGTTCACAGTGGCCCAGCCTCCCACCAACTGTGGTTCTCTGGGAAGCTCTTCGCCTTGTGTGTGGGTGGGGCTCTTCAGCCCTTCCACGTCTACAGCTTTAACTCCTAACCCACCATCACCTCCGCAGAAATAAGGACCTTTCATTTTTCTCTACATGATGTCTGGCTTTGTTTGACATAATTTTGAAATAATTTTTTCACTTACTTCTAATCCTTTCAAATAAGCCAGCTAATGTAGGACTCTAAGAATTGGCAACAGGGATAATTTGCTGTGTCATGTTTCAATACATTAATAATCTAATTTTATATCTAGTTAAATTGAAAGCAGACTGAATTCAGTGTCATCTTAATTACAGTCATTCTCACTCTTAAATACTCATGTTTTATCCTAATTATCAAATATTTTAATATGAATAAACAGATAATGCTATGGACTCTCATCTTTCACAGTTCAGGTTGAAACTGCCCTTCTTCCTGAATGGACCTCAAAGGTGAAATTCTGTTTGGGGAATTCTCTTCACAGCGATGTATTTTCTAAGACTTTTATTTTCTTGGTAACTTGCTAAGACCTTGGCTCTTAACGTTAGTGCCCTAGATACAATGAGGATCACCTGAAATTGTAGAATGAGTCGAGATATTTGAGTAAGAGGTGTCTAAGTGCTTTGGGAGGGGCCCTATAAAACTGAATTCAGACCAGAGTCTAGATAAGGGGCTGGTAAATCACTTAGGATGATAAAAGAGCTGACTGGGGACATCCCAGGCCTGTCTTCCTGAATTAATTAATTACACTCTTGTGCCATTTCCTGGCACCTGGGGTCTTTAAGGACTTAGAGTTGAAATCTACTAATACCGCAGAGGCCAGTTTGAATTTTTCTCTTTTGCCCTGATACCTTCTGAATTGGTAATTATGAATACTAATAGCTTCTTTTAATTGAATGCCTACTATTTGCAGAAATTTTGCATGTCATATTCCTAATTTTCATAAAAATTCTTTAATGTGGGTCTTAGTCCCTTTGTGGAAAAAGAAAAACCATAAAAATTAATACAAAGTTCCTATAATTTCATAACTGATAAGCCACAGAGTCACAATTCAACCCTAGAAGCCCTGCCTTTTCCTCAGTTCTCAGCTCAGCCCAAGTCTCCATAAAGCAGCATCCCCTGCAGACATCAAAATTTACTGCTCTCTTGGAGAGGGCTCCTTGCTTCCCTGCCAGCCCTTCTGAGAGCTCCTGGTGAAGGGTGGAACAGAGAGATGGAGGCTGCAGGAAATTTGCAGAGGCAGCCTCTGTTGTAGGTGATGATGATGGCTCATCTCCATGCAAGCTCCCCCAGCTCAGAAGAGCATCTTCCTCAGGCAGCTGAGTCCATGGGGAGCCACTTGCACCTCTGGCTTCTGAATGCAAGAGGCAACTATAAAGCATTTTAGAGCAGAGTAGGCCAACTTTTTCTGAAAAGGCCCAGGTAGTAAATATTTTTGGTTTTATGAACTATACTATCTCTTTTGCAACTACTCAATTCTGCTGATGTTGAGAAAGAAGACAACAATATATCGTGGCCCTGTTGCAACAAAACTTGACATTGTTGCAACAAAACAATTTATAGACACTGAAGTTTGAACTTCATGTAATTTTCGTCATAACATATTATGCTTTTGATTTTGTTCCCCCAGTGATTTTCAGTATAAAACTCATTCTTAGCTCTCAGCCATTCTTAGTAGGTAGTGGGCCAGATTAGGCTTGCAGGCTGTCATTTGCTCACCCCTGCTTTAGAAAGTCAATTCATTTTTATTTTTTTATTTTTTTCATTGCATTCATTTTTAACTTGCAATTTCAAATAACAACTGAATATTTTTTGAGTGGCTTTTGAATACCTGGGACTATGCTGTGTAGTTGATTTTTTTCTGCAATATTTAATTATAAAATAATTTCTACATAAAAAGTAAATACCTAACATATATAAAAGATGTAACATAATATTAAAATGAATAAATGTGTAAGTAACACCAGCTTAAAAAGAATAAACTGTGGATGTCATTGTAGCCACTGGACCTTCTTCTATGCTATGCTCTCTTTCATCACCAAGAAAAAGTAAATTTTGTGTCTGTAAGTATTTATTGTATTTTCTTTTGTGATATCATCATACAGTACAGAAAAATAAAACATGTACCTAGTTTAACACTTACACTTAATTACAAAACTAATATTTATGTTTATTTCTTTTGTTTGCACCTCTCTTCCATTGTACTCCTCTGTGAACACAATTTCATTCTTCTGGATTTAGTGATAGCCCTTTCCTGCTTCTTTTTTCAAATTTTATTCCCTCTGTTTATGCATCCCTTACAAAATTATGTGTATACGTTTTTATGTAGAAAATTATATATATGTATATGGCTTGCATTTTGCACACCATATGATTGGAATTATATTATATGAATTATTTCGAGCCAGGCTTCTCTCAGGCACTCCATGGAATCCTAAGATGTTTTAGTTTTTGGCAATTTGGTGGTATGTCATTATGGTTTAATAATAAAATACTTTATTGTGGTTTATTTGCATTTCTTTGATCACTAATGAGATTAAATACTTTTTCTGTATGCACATTAGTCATCCGGATTTCTGCTTTTGTGAAGTGCCCATTCACAGCTTTTGTTTATTTCACTTGTATTTTCTATATTTTCCCTTATTCTGTATGCATGCCCTATGCCAGTTATATAAATTACAGAGTCTTCTACTTTGTATATATTTTTTGTTCACTCTTTCATGGTGTCTTTTGATGAGCAGAAGTTATTCTTTCCTATCTTAGGATAATGAAGACTTTCTTCTATATTATCACTTAAGATCTTTATAATTTTGATATTCATATTTTTTTATATACCTGGAAATTTCTTTTATATACGATGTGAGATAGTGCTTCACTTTCTTCCTCCCTCTCTTCCTTTCTTCCTTTCTTTCTTCTTTTGATAAGGCCACCCAGCTGTTTTAGACATATATATATATTTTTAAGTGTATCCTTTCCTACTGATCTTAAATACCAACTCTATCAAAGTCGGTCACTTTCTGGGCTTTCTGTTCTGCTGCATTCATTTATTTGTCTACTTTTCCACCAACACCATGCTACCTTAAATAGCATTACTTATAAACCTTAGTATTTAGGAGAACTTTGTATTCTATATTGAGAAAAATGTAGAAAAAGGATGATAGCCAAAGACTAGAATACTTGACCGCTTTCAAATATTGATGTATAAATGAGAAATATTTCTCTATTTATTTAGGCCTACTTAAAATTTTTAAATAAAGTTTTATATTTTTTTCTTATAATTTTCCATATTTTTTCTGTATAGATTTATTAGTAAAGTAATGCTTTATATATTTCACCATTTCCTTATACAATATACTAAAATTTCATCTTCAGACTCACTCTTATGTAGGGATACAATAAATTTTTTCATACTAATTTTGTTTGTAGCAATCTTATTTTGCTTTTTATTATAATTTTTTATCTGCAGGCACTTGTGCATTTTCTGTTGGCACATTCATTTCATTTACAAATAATGAGAGATTTGTTCTTTCTGTTCCATCCTTACACCATTTTGGGGGAGTGCCATATTTAATTGTTGGTAACACCACCAGTAAAATGTCAAATAGCAGTAGTGATCATGATAATTATTAATTTTTTTCTGATATCACAAGGAAAGCATTTTGTAGTAGGCAGACCTCTAAGACAGCCTCAATAATCCCTGTCTTCTGGAATTTACACTCTTGTGTAATCAACTGCCCTTTAATGCAGGCTGACCTAGTAACCTGCTTCTAACCAATAGAATATGGCAAATTTAAAATAATGTAACTTTCATGTTTAGGCTAGAAGATTCTGTGACTC
The DNA here is from genome assembly GCA_004027715.1 of Plecturocebus donacophilus. Classification (NCBI taxonomy): domain Eukaryota; kingdom Metazoa; phylum Chordata; class Mammalia; order Primates; family Pitheciidae; genus Plecturocebus; species Plecturocebus donacophilus. The sequence goes on along the minus strand of PVKP010002499.1, from coordinate 93,596 downwards.
TTCTTGCTCTTAATTGAGATACAATGTACATACCATACAGTTCACCAATTTAAAGTGTACAATTCAATGACTTTCAGTATACTGGTAGAGTTGTACACTCTTCACCACAATCTAATTATGGAACATTTTTATCTCTTCTAAAGGCACCCTGTACCCACTGCATTACTACCTGTAACTACATATATGACCCTTCCCACCCCAGTCAGAGGCAACCACCAATCTACTTTCTGTCTTTATAAATTTGCCTATTATACAACATGTGGTGGTTTGTAACTGGTTTATTTCCATTAGCAGAATGTATTCAAGGTTCATCTAGTGTAGAATGTAGCCGTACTTGATTTATTTATACTAATGAACAATATTCACTTGGGTGAATATATCACATTTTGGTTATATATTCATGAATTGATGGCCATATGGATTATTTTCACTTTTGGATATTATGAATAATTATATGAACATTTTTGTAAGCATGCTTGTGTGTATATTTTTATTTTTCTCAGGTATACATTTGTGAGTAAAATACGTGGGTCATATGGTAACTATATGTTTAACATTTTGAAAAATCGTCAAACATCTCCAACAGCAATATATGAGGATTCAAATTTTTCTATATTCTTACAAACAATTGTTTTTGCCTGCCTTTTTAAGTAGCTATATCAATGGTTGTACAGTGGTATATCATTGAGGTTTTGATTTGCATTTCCTTAATTACTAATAATTTTAGCATTTTTTTGTGCTTATTGGCCATTGGCTTATACATTTTGTAGAAATGTAAATGCAAATCATTTGTCATTTTTCAAGTAGGATAATCTGTTTTTTTATTTTAATAATAGTTGAGTTATAAGAGTCTTTTACATATTTGAACACAAGTATAAATATTTTCTCTAATTCTGTGGGTTATCTTTTCACATTATTGATAACATCATTTGCAGAACAAGTGTTTTTAATTTTTATGCAGTCCAGTCCAATTTATCTATTTTTTCCTTTTGTTTGCTGTGCTTTTAAGACTATCACCTAATTCAAGAAAATGAAAATTTTTTCTTATGCTTTCTTCCAATAATTTTATAGTTTTAGGTCTTAAGTCCTTTTATTCATTTGAAATTAATTTGTGTATATATTGTGGGTTAAAGGTACATATCCATTGTTTTCTGTGGACTTATAGTTTTCTCAGCACCACTGCTTGGAGATACTATTCATTTCACCAATTTGGAAAATCAACTGTACATGTAATGGTTTATTTCTGGATTTTCAATTCTATTTCATTGATCTATATGTCTATCTTTCTGCTACTTGCCACAATGTCTGATTACTGTAGCTTTATACTAAACTCCAAAATTGGGAAATATGAGTCTTTGAATGCTGTTCTTTTCCAAGATTGTTTTGGATATTCTGGATTCCTTGCATTCTCATAGAAATAATAGGATCAGTTGGTCAATTTCTGCAAAGAAATCGGCTAAGATTTAATAGGCATTACATTAAATCTGTAAGTCAATTTGGGAATTATTGTCGTCTTTTTTATTATTATACTTTAAGTTCTGTGATACATTTGCAGAACGTGCAGGTTTGTTACACAGGTATACACGTGCCATGGTGGTTTGCTGCACCCATCAACCCATCATCTACATTAGGTATTTCTCCTAATGCTATCCCTCCCCTATCCCCACACCCTCCCACCACTGACATGTCTGGGTGTGTGATGTTTCCCTCTCTGTGTCCATGAGTTATTTTTCAACTCCCACTTATGAGTGAGAACATGTGGTGTTTGGTTTTCTATTTCTATGTTAGTTTGCTGAGAATTACGGTTTCCAGCTTCATCCATGTCCCTGCGAAGGACATAAACTCATCCTTTTTTATGGCTGCATAGTATTTCATGGTGTCTACATGCCACATTTTCTTTATCCAGTCTATCATTGATGGGAATTTGGGTTGGTTCCAAGTCTTTGCTATTGTCAATAGAGCTGCAATGAGCATACGTGTGCCTGTGTCTTTATAGTAGAATGATTTATAATCCTCTAGGTATCTACCCAGTAATGGGATTGCTGGGTCAAATGGTCTTTCTGGTTCTAGATCCTTGAGGAATTGCCTCACTGTCTTCCACAATACTTAAACTAATTTACACTCCCACCAACAGTGTAAAAGCATTCCTTTTTCTCCACATCCTCTCCAGCATCTGATATCTCCAGACTTTTTAATGATCATCATTCTAAGTTATATGAGATGATATCTCATCATGGTTTTGATTTGCATTTCTCTAATGACCAGTAATGATGAGCTTTTTTTTTTTCTTTCATATGTTTGTTGGCTGCATATACGTCTTCTTTTGAGAAGTATCTGTTCATATGCTTCTCCCACTTCTTGGTATTTTTTCTTTTCTTGTAAATTTGTTTAAGTTTCTTGTAGATTCTGGATATTAGCCCTTTGTCAGTTGGATAGATTGCAAAAATTTTCCCCCATTCTGTAGGTTGCCTGTTCATTCTAATGACATTTATTTTGCCGTGCAGAAGCTCTTTAGTTTAATTAGATCCAACTTGCCAATTTTGGCTTTATTGCTCTTGCTTTTGGTGTTTTATCATGAAGCCTTTGCCCATGCTTATGTCCTGAATGGTATTGCCTAGGTTTTCTTCCAGGATTATTATGGTTTTAGGTTTTATGTTTAAGTATTTATTCCATCTTAAGTTAATTTTTGTATAAAGTGCAAGGAAAGGGTCCAGTTTCAGTTTTCTGCATATGGCTATTCAGTTTTCCCAACGCCATTTTATTAAGCAGGGAATTCTTTCCCCATTGCTTGTTTTGTCAAAGATCAGATGGTTGTAGTTGTGTGGTGTTATTTCTGAGGCCTCGGTTTTGTTCTATTGGTCTATGTATTTGTTTTGGTACCAGTACCATGCTAGTTTGGTTAGTGTGGCCTTGTGGTATAGTTTGAAGTGAGGTAGCATGATGCCTCCGTTTGTTCTTTTTGCTTAGGATTGTCTTGGTTATATGAGCTTTTGTTTTGGTTCCATATAAAATATAAAGTAGTGATTTCTAATTCTGTGAAGAAAGTCGATGGTAGCTTGATGGAGATAGCATCGAATCTATAAATTTCTGTGGGCAGTAGGGCCATTTTCACAGTATGGATTCTTTCTATCTATGTACATGGAATGTTTTTCCATTTGTTTGTGTCCTCTCTTATTTCCTTGAGCGGTGATTTGTAGTTCTCCTTGAAGATTTCTTTCACAACCCTTGTGAGTTGGATTCCTAGGTATTTTATTCTCTTTTTAGCAATGTGAATGGGAGTTCACCCATGATTTGGCTCTCTGTCTGTCTGTTATTAGTAACAACAGGAAGTCTTCTGACCTGCGAACATGCAATGCTTTTCCATTTTCAAACACCATTCTTAAATTCTTTTGACATGTGTTGTGTTTTTAGTGTAAAAATCTTTGAGTTCCTCTGTTAAATTTATGCTTCAGTATTTCACTCTGTTTGAAGGTATGTAAACAGACTATTAAATTTATTTTCAGAATATTTATTTCTAGTTTAAAGCAACACAAGTGATTTTTTTCATAGTGGTCTCATTGCCTGAAATCTAACTGAATTTGCTTTTTACTTTTAATAGATTTTTTAGTGGATTCACAATGATTTTCTGTACATAGATCATGTTATTTTTCTCTTTTTAGTCTAGTGCTGTTTATCTTTTTTCTTGCCTAATTGTTCTGTCTAGAACCTCCAGTATTGATACTGAATAGAGGTGGCAATTATACAATAGGTGCTTTTTTTGTGATTGGCTTATTTCAATTAGCATAATATTTTCAAGGAGAAAGAAAAGCATTAAATCTTTAATATTAAGTACGGTATTAACTTTGTTTTTTTTTTTTTTCATTGATGCCCTCGAGCTACTTGAGAAAGTTTTTTTCCCATTTCTAGTTTGCTGAATATTTAAATTATAAATGCATATTGAATTTCTCAAATTCTTTTTCTGCATCATTTGAGAGACTACATAACTTTTCTTCATTATTCCACTACTATGATTAATTGATTTTTAGATATTAAACTAATTTTGTATTCCTGACATAAATCTCACTTGGTTAAAGTATATGATACTTTCAATACTTTCTTTTTATTTTTCTGAATTTGGATTTTTAGTATTTGCTAGTATTTTCTTGGTCATGCTTATAAGAAATATTGGTCTGCAGTTTTTTTGTTGATATCTTTGTCTAACTATCAGGACAGTATGAGCCTCACAGTCTGTGATGTGTCCCTTCCTACTCCATATTTTAAGTGTTTCAGAGCAATTAGTTCTAAGTTTTTGAATGTTTGATAGAATTCACCAGTGAAAGCATGTAGGTCTTGTTTTTTATTTATAGGAAGTTTTGAAATTATTAATTTCATCTTCTTGTTATTAATCAATGTATATTTTCTGACTTTTCCTGAGTCAATTTCAGTAATTCATTATCCATGGAATGTGTCCATTTCATTTAATTAGTGGCATACATTTATTCATAGTATTTAAAGTATTCATGTATGTAGGTGTTAATGTGTGTAATTTTGTGCTTGCTAAGTGATATTCCCTCTTTTATTCTTGATTTTAGTAATTAAATCTCTTTTTTCCTTGGTCCATCTAGATTTTATCAGCTTTTATAATATTCTCAAAAGTTTAGTTTTTAGTTTTATTGATTTTCTCTATTGTTTTTCTATTCTTTATTTAATTAATTTATTTTCACCCTTTGTTATTTCCTTTCTACTTCTTGCTTTGGGTTTTGTTTTCTCTTCCTTTCCAATTTTCTTATGGTATAAATTTAGGTTATCAATTTGAAATCTTTTGTTTTTTAATAGAAGTGTTTACAGCTATAAGTTCTCTGGCAAACACCATTTTAATAGTATTTCATGCATTTTTGGTATGTTGTAAATATGTCTTCCTTTATCTCAACATATTTTTAAATTATATTTGTGAAATTTTCTTTAACTCATTGGTTATTTAGCAGCGTGATGTTTACCTTTCACATATTTGTAAATTTCCCAGATATCTCCCTGTATTGATTTCTAATTTAATCCATTTGATGTTATTGTGATCAGAAAATATACCATAAATTCAATTCTTTTAAATTGCTGAAGCTTCTATTTTTGGTCTAGATTATAGTCTAAACTGAATAGTGATCAATGTGTGCTTAAAAAGAATGTGTATTCTGCTATTTTGAGGTAGAAAGTTGTGTAGATGTTGTGTAGTTGTGTAGATTCAATTTGCTTTGTTTATAGTATTGTTCATTTTTTTCAATTTTCTTGTTTATCTTATGCCTACTTGCTCTATCCATTTTTGAAATTGAGGTTTTAAAGTCCCCAACTATTATTGTTGAATTTTGTTAATAAATGTATTTGTGTTAATTAATGTTAACATTATTAATTAATTAACTTTTATTACAATAAAAAGTCCTACTTTATGTCTAAAAGTTTTTGGTTTATAGTTTATTTTGCCCCACCCATCTGCTAGCTACTTTGTTTTTTAAATAATTTATTTTTCCCATTATTATACTTTTCATTTGTTTGTATTTTTTATTCTGAAGTATGTCTTTTGTACACAGTTGGATTTTTTAAGGAATATATTGATTGATCAATTGATACATAATTGTGCATGTACATGGGGTATATGTGATATTTTGATACATGCAGAAAATGCATAATTATCAAAGCAGGTTATGTAGGATATCCATCACCTCAAATTTGTTAGGAGCATTTCAAATCTCTTCTTGCCATTGTGAAATATACATTATTGTTAACTATAGTCACCCCAGTGTGCTATCGACTATTAGAACTTACCATTCTATCTCAATGTATGTTTGTGCCCATTCACCAAAGTTTCTTTACTCTACCTCTTATCCTTCCTTCCATATTCTGGTAACTATCATTCTATTCTCAACCTCCATGAGAAAAATTATTTAACTCCCACATATGAGTAAGAACATGTAATGTTTTTCTTTCCGTGCCTGTCTTATTTCATGTAGCATAATGACTTCCAGTCCCCTCCATGTTCCTGCAAATGAAATGGTTTCATTATTCCTTATGGTTGAATAGAATTTCATTGTGTATGTATGCTACATTTTCTTTATCCATTTGTTCACTTATGGACACTTAGGTTGATTCCATACCTTGGCTATTGTGAATAGTACTGCAGTAACCATGGGGTGCAGGTATTCTTTTGAATCTTGATTTTCTTTTCTTTAAATAAATACCCAAGAGTGAAACTGCTACATCATATGTTAGTTCAATTTATAGTTTTTAAAGAAATCTGCAAACTCTTTTCTCATAATGACTGTACTAATTTACATTCCTAACAAAAGTATGTAAGAGTTTCATTTTCTCCACATTGTTATCAGCATTTATTATTTTTTGTCTCATTGATAATAGCCATTCTAATTGAAGAGAAATGTTATCTCATTTTGGTTTTGATTTTCCTTTTTCTGATGATTAGCATATCAAATGTTGGGCATTTTCATTTCCCTGATGATAAGCTTAAATGTTGAGCATTTTAAAATATATCTTGTAGGCATTTGTATGTCTTTGAGAAATGTCTGCTTAGATTATTTGCTTACTTTTCAGTGGGATTACTTGTTGGTGTTTTTTTTTTTTTTTTTTTTCCTGTTGAGTTGTTTGAATTTCTTGTTTATTCTGGATATTTGTTTTTTGTTGGATGGATAGTTCACAAATATTTTATCCCCTCCTACAGGTTGTGTTTTCACTCTATTGATTGTTTTCTTTGCTATGCTGAAATGTTTTACTTTAATGTAGTCTAATTTGTCTATGTTTGCTTGTCTGTGTCTGTTGCCTGTGCTTTTGAAGTCTAGGTATAATATCTTTGTGTATACTAATGTCTCAAGGTGTTTTCTTTTGGTAGTTTTATAATTTCAGTCTTATTCTTGAATCTTTAGTCTATGCTGAATAGATTTTTGTACATGATGAGAGAGAGGAGTCCAGTTCCATTTTCTGCATGTAAACATCCAGTTTTCCCAGGACAGTTTTTTGAAGAGGGTCCTTTACTCCATCTACGTTCTGGCAATGTTGTCGAAAATCAGCTGGGTGTCTATACATGAATTTGTTTATGGGTTCACTATTGTGTTCCAGTGGTCTATATATGTACGTTTTCATACCAATATCATGCAGTTTTTATTTCTATAGCTTTGTAATATATTTTGAAGTTAGGTAATGTGATGTCATTAGCTTTATTCTTTTTTCTTTGTATTGCTTTGGCTATTTGGTCTTTTGTGGTTTCATAGAAATTTTAGGATTATTTTTTCTGTTTCTGCGATGATTGTCATTGGTATTTCAATAGGGATTGCATTGAATTTGTAGACTGTTTGGGTAGTATGATCATTTTAACAACTTTAATTCTGCTTTTGTTTTTAACCCTATATGACAATGTCAGAATTCTGATTGAAATACTTAATTCGTTTACATTTAATTTTGCTGTTGCTATGTTTGATTTACCTCTGACATTTTATATTTGTTTTTTATAGGTTATATGTCTTTTCATTCTCCTAATCCTCAATTATTGTGATCTTTTGTATTAACTGGATATTTTCTAGTGTAACATTTTAATTCCTTTAATGATTTTTAAATATTTTTGAGTCATTTTCTTTTTGTTTTTTTTTTTTTAGAAAAAGAGAGAAAAGGAGAAAGAAAGAAACAGCAAAAGAAAGAAAAAAAAAGAATGAAAGAGAGAAAGAAAGAGGGAGTCATTTTCTTAATAATTTATTTCAAACTTCCAGAATTAATTTTAATTTATTATAATCAATTTAATATTTATATATATTCCCAACGATGTATACAAATTCTACTTCTATGTAGCTCCATTCTTTCTCCTTTGTTTTAGTATATACATATATATTTGTTCTATTATTCTTAGACATATTAAGTCTACACATGTTACAAATACAATACTTTCTTTTAATTATTATTGTATACAATCTTACATATTTTTTTAAAAGGCTGAGCAAAGAAAAGAGATCAAGTAAAATTTGTATAATTTGTTACATTAACCTTTTTTTATTCTTTCTGATTCTCTTCGTTTCCTCCTGTAGACTTATTCCAGTACAACTTTGTTCCTGCCCATATCCTTCATGCTGATATTATTCAACATAGTGCCTTTCTATATATTATAGTTCCAACAATACAGAGCAATGCAATATATTGTCTTTTTTTTAAAACAAGTCAACCACAGAAAGAAAAATAAATGAGGATTTATATTGTCTTTGGTAGTTATCTACATAAGCAGAGACAATTTACTGGAACTATTTGTTTTATCACGTGAATTTGAATTACTGGATCACTTTAGTTTCAGTTTGAAGAAAGTTTTTCATAATTTTTGTAAGGCAGATCTGGTACCAATGAGTTCTTTTAGCTTTAGTTTACCTAAAAGGTTCTTTATCTTACCATAACCTTAAAAAAAATTGTTAAACATAAAATTCTTGATGGACAGGTTTTTTACTTTCAGTATTTTGACTATGTCAACCCAGTGCCTTCCAGCCCTACTTATTTCTGGTGAGAAATTAAATAGTAATCTTATTGGAGTTCTCATTGTACATAATTAGTCATTTTTTCTCTTACACCATTTAAGACATTCTCTGTATCTTTGGTTTTTATGATTTGACTATATTATGAGTATGTGGATTTGAATTTCTTTGCAGTTATCCTGCTTGAGGTTATTTGAGATTTTTGGATGTATAAGTTACTTGTTAAAAAATCAAATCTGGATAATTTTATCTGCTGTTTTTTCAAATCTGTTTTTCTGTCACTTTTTCTCTTTTACTACTGGAAGTCCTATTATGTGTATGTTGATGTGTATCTAACCCACATTTCAATAGGATTCCTTTATTTTTTAAATATAGATTTTATTTGTTAGAAAAGTTTGAAGTTCATGGCAAAATTGGAGAGAAAGTGCAGATGATTTCATATACTCCTTTCCCCTGCCCTTTCTCCATCAGCATCATGCACCAAATGGTACATTTGTTATAATTAATAAACCTACATCAGCATATTATTAACACCCAAAGTTCACAATTTACATTAGGGTACATTTGTGTTCTTGTACATTTTATGTGATTTACAAGAGTCTATAGCATGTAGCTACAATTATAGTACCATACAGAACAGTATCATTCTGCTAAAAATTGTCTGGTTCTACTTGTTCATCCCTTTCTCTCAACTAATGCCTAGCAATGGCTGATATTTTTACTCTCTCCATGGTTTTGCCATTTTTAGTATCTCCAGTTGGAGACGTACAGTATGTAGTCTTTTCAGGTTGTCTTCTTTCACTTTGTAATATGAAATTAAGTTTTCTCCAGTTTTTTCATGGTCTGATAGCTCATTTATTTTTAGCACTGGATAATAGTCCACAGTCTGGATTTCCCACCGTTTATTCATTCACCTACTTAAGGCCACTTTGGCTGCTTTCAAGTTTTGACAATGATGAATAAAACTGCTATGGACATCCCAGTGCAAGTTTATATGCAGTCATAAGTTTTCAACTCATTCGTGCAGATGCCCGAGATCATGATAGCAGAGTCTTATGGTAAGAGAATGTTTAGCTTTGCTTCTATACTATTTTGCATTTCCACTAGCAATGAATGAGAGTTCCTGTTGCTCCACATTCTCATCAACATTTGTTGTTGTCAGTGTTTTGGATTTAAGGCATTCTACTATTATTAGAATGGCAGAATAATCATTATCTACAATGATATCTTATTGTTTTAATTTGGAATTTTTAAATGATATATTACGTTAAGCATCTTTTCATATGCTTATTTTCTATAAGTTTATCTTCTTTGGTGAAGTGTTTGTTGAGGACTTTTGCCCATTTGATTTTGATAAAAAATTAAACCAAACATTTGATTGTTTATTTCCTTTTTGTAGAAATTTTTAAGTTTATTGTATATTTTAGGTAACAATTTTTTCTATGAGATTGTCTTTTGCAAAATTTTCTTCCAGTCTGTGGCTTGTCTTCTTATTCCCTTGACAGTGTCTTTTACAGAGCAGACCTTTTGGTTTTAATAAAATCCAGCCTATTAATTATTTCTCTCATGGATTATGTCTAAAAAAGCACTGCCATGCAAATCATTTTGATTTTTGCCTATGCTATTTTCTAAGAGTTATATAGTTTTGCATTTCACTTTTACATCTGTAATCCATTTTGAGTTATTTTCTGTAAGGGTTATAAGGTCTGTGTCTAAATTTATTTATTTACTTATTTGGCATGTGGATGTACAGTTGTTCCAGAATAATTTGTTGAGAAGACTATTCTTTTTCCATTAAATTGCTTTTGTTCCTTTGTCAAAGAGCAGTTGACTATATGTTTATGGGTATATCATTGAGTTCTCTATTCTGTTCCAGTGATCTATTGTCTATATTTTTACCAGTAGCAAACTTTATTGATTACTATAGCTTTAGAGTAAGTCTTGAAGTCAAGTAGTGTTAGTCTTTTAAATTTGTCCTTTTTGTTACTATTGTGTTGGCTTTTCTGTGACTTTTGCCTCTCCATATAAAATATAAAAGCACTTTGTCAATATACCAACATAACACTGGAGTTTTTATTTGAATTATATTAAATCTATAGATCAATTTGGGAAGAACCAGTATCTTAACATTGTGAGTCTTCCTATCAATGATCTAAAATATCTCTCCACTCTCTCCAGTTGGTTTTTCCTATGCTATTTTCTAAGAGTTATATAGTTTAATTTCTTTATAAAAGTTTAATTTATTTCTCAAGGCTCTTCTAATTTTTTTATTCTTTTTATTTTTCAAACTGTATCATATCTCTCACTTCATCTTCGAGTTTACTGATTATTTTTCTGTTAGCTCAAATCTATTTACCTCTCTAGTGAGTTGTTTCATTTTGAATATAGCCCTTTTCAACTCCAGAATTTCCATTTGGTTCTTTTAAATAATTTCTTCTTTATTGATATTTTATATTTAATGGTTCATTGTTTGTATATCTTTCTTTAAAACTGTATGTACAGAGTCTTTTAGTTCTTTTTCTTTGAGACAGGATGTTGCTCTATTACTCAGGCTGTAGTGCAATGGCACAATCATAGCTCACTGTTGCCTTGAACTCCTGGGCTTAAGTAATCCCCCAACCTCAGCTTCCTGAGCAGCTAGGACTGCAGGCATGTGCCATTACACCCAGCTAAGTTTTGTATGTTTTATAGAGGCAGGATCTCATTATGTTGCCCGGGCTGGTCTCAAATTCCTGGCCTCAAGCAATTCTCCTGCTTTAGTCTCCCAAAGTTCTGGGATTACAGGCATGGGCCACTGTGCTCAACTGATTTCTTTAGTTCTTTGAACATATTTATAATAACCAATTTAAATTCTTTATCTCCCAAAGTTTATCATTTGTATCCCTTCCAAGGTATTTTCTTTGCCTACTATTTTTCCCTTTGTATACATTATACTTTTCTGTTTCTTTGCATGTCTCTGTTTTTGGTAAAAACTAGATATTTTAAATAATATATCATGGCAAATATGTATACTGATTCTCACGCTTCTCCCTTGGGTATATTGTTGCTGTTTTTGTTTGGCTATTTTTGAGTTTGTTTAGTGACTTGGTTAGTTATTTCTTTAAATTCTGTTTCTCCCTCCTGTAGTATACCCTCTCTAGTTCCTATAGTCAAATTTCTCTCCTTTGTTTTATCTTCTCCAAATACGAAGGGGTTGGCTCTGGTTCAGCTATTGTTCAAAGGCTGTGTTTAGGCTTCCTTGGCATGTTATATTTCTAGCCTTTATCATTAAATATGTGGGAGACTTAGAGGTTGCTTTCACAGTTCAGGCGGTTTACATTTTTTGCTACATTTTCAACCAGCAACTCATAGTTGTAAGTTCCTTCTCTACTCACTTCTGAAGCAGCACAATGTAACATACTCACAGAATCTTCCCGACTGACAAGAGTAAGTGTCATTTTATGTTTATGCCTGTGTTCCTAAGAATCTCTTCTGAGTCAGAGTAGCTTACCGTCCAGTCAGCGATTGGTCAGAAGTTGTGCTTAGGCTTCTTATGCCAATTAAGCGTCCACTCCATGTAAGCCTGCCCCATCTCCTTCTCTTATTGTTTCTGAGTGAATTCAGCTTTCCTGAATCTCAGAGTTGACAAAAAGCCCAAAGGCTCTTCTTGACTATCTTTTTCTATGGTCCTCCCTGTTAAACTCCTGGATGCTTTGCCATTTTGTTTGAATGATGAAGCTACTAGCCTCCTCTTAAATGCCCTCCACAAATTCTCCATTGTTGTTACAATGTTCTTTGGTTTGGAGTCCTCCATACTCTGTTCCAAATACTGTCAGTCCTGAGCTGTGTTCTTAACCCTTCTGTGCTGCCTTCCTGGTAGGCAGACCCTCAGCAGCGCTCCATCAAACTGGGTTGAGTATTTGCTTTCCCCAGAGTGACACCTATACTCTGTGAGTGGGCATTGGATGGGGATGGCCACAGCACCTGTCTTTTCATCTTGCCCTTCCTGGCATGGAATTTCTCCTATGAATTAGGTGGGTTTAAGGTGATTCAAACCGCAGTATTCCTGGCCTGCAGCGCCTATCATAAAGCTGCCTATCTGAGTAGGATCTGTGTGGGAGAAAGAAAATTGGTCCTCTCTAAATGTCTGCTCAGAATAGAGCTTCATCAACATGAGGCTGGAGGGGGGCAAACACTGGGAGCCTATTTCTTATGAAGTGAAACATATCTTTGGACTTGGAGCTGGGGAAAGAGGGAGGCTCCATCTCTTGGTCACATTTTTCTGAAGTAAGGAACTCAGGATAGAGCTTCCACAACACAGAGCTAAGCAGGGAGTGAGGAAATGTGTCATGGCTCAGTAACACTGACTATCACTTATCTTACTGAGATTTAGTAGATTTTCTTAAGTGAAAATTCTTTACTTCCTGCATGTTGATCTTAAGACACCTCCAGAAATGTTTGAAATGATTGTTTTTTTTTTAATAATTTTCAGTTTGGGTTTTGTTTATTTGTTTGCTGGGGAGATGGTTTGCTGAATTTCTTATTGTGTTATTCTGGAAGTCCTGCCTCTTTGCTAATAGTTTTTAATTTAAACTTAATCAAATATTTTATCTGCATTTATTAAGATAATCATAATTTGGTTTATTTTTAAAATCTATTATTGAAACTGGCAAGCTATAGTGCATAGGCTAAGTCTGGCCTAGTGCTTGTTTTTAAAAAAAATATTGGAACACAGACATAGCCATTCATCCATTGATTGCCTGTGGCTGCTTTCATGCTACTACGGGAGGGTTGAGTAGAGGCAGCAGAAACCAAATGTCCCTCAAAGCCACCATTTTTTACTAGATAATCCTTTAAAGAAATGTTTGTTGACAGGGCATGGTGGCTCATGCCTGTAATACCAGCACTTTGGGAGGCGGAGGCAGGTGGATCTCAGTCAGGAGTTCGAGACCAGCCTGACCAACATGATGAAACCTTGTCTCTACTAAAATTAGTTGGGCATGGTGATGCGTGCCTGTAATCCCAGTTACTCAGGAGGCTGAGGCAGGAGAATTGCTTGAACTCAGGAGGTGGAGATTGCAATCAGCTAAGATCATGCCACTATACTCCAGCCTGGGCAACAGAGCAAGACTCCATCTCAAAAAAAAAAAAAAAAAAAAAAAAAAAAAAAAAAAAAAAAAAAAAAAAAAAAAAAAAAAAAAAAAAAAAAAAAAAAAAAAAAAAAAAAAAAAAAAAAAAAAAAAAAAAAAAAAAAAAAACAAGAAAAGAAAAGTTTGTTGACCATTTATTTATTCACATAATAAACTGCATTTTCTGACCATACAATAAGCTTATTTTTCTAGAATAAACTTTGTTATACATAGTTTACATACATGTATATTCAGTGAGTACATATGTACATGTATATGTATCTATACACACAGAAAGAAAGGGGAAGACAGGGCGGGAAGGAGAGTGAGTGCAGGCATGCAAATATACAAGCAGAATTTAGGTTGGTATTTATTTCACATGAATTTTTCCATCTGTATGCATAAGTTGACCATGATTTTTTAAACTGCCCTTATTGAGTTTTGATATAAAGATAGTGAAAGCCTCCGATTAGAAAGCATTCTGTCTTTTTCTGTTCTTTGAGATAATTTACATTCTATATAAAGTTAATATTTTCTTATTTAAATGTCGGCTGCATTTTATTGATGAAGCTAATTGGGTCTGGAAGTTTCTTTGCAGTGAAAGGTCCAGTAGAGATTAAATTTCTGTAATGCTCATAGACCTATTTAGGCTTTTCTGTTTCTTCTTGAGTCACATTTGATAAATTATCTTTTTTCTAGGAATTTCTAGATCTCTTTCTCAGTCCTAAAACATTCTAAACATTTTTATAGTACCTTAAAATACTCTGACTGCAACTTGTACAAAATGTCCTTCTATTTTCGTTTCTGATGTTGCTGTGACTGTTCTATACTTATCAGAACATTTTTTTCCAGAAGTTTGTCAATTTTATAATTTTTTAAAAACATTTTATGGCCTTCATTTTTCTGTTTCTTTTTATGTCTTCTTATCTTCTGCTCTTATCTTTCTTATTTTCTTCCTTCTATGGTTTCTTAGGGTATTATTTGCAGTTAATTTTTCTGACTTCTTGAGGTGAATCAGTTTATTACAAGATATTGACCAGTGTTATAAGGTAACCCAGTTACCCAGTTATTGCCAGTTTTATATACATATGTATGTATATATATATATGTGATATATAAAATATGTATATTAGGTTTTACCTAAAAACTATTAGCAAAGAAGCAGGACTTCCAGAATAGTAGAGTAAAAAATTCAGCAAAACATCTCCCCAGAAAAAGCAACAACAACAATAAAAACAACATATATATATATATATATATAAATTTATTTATTTTGTTTTCTAAATAAAATATTATTTTAAAAAGCAAGCACTGGGCCAGATCAATACATCTTTAAAATAAACCAAATCATTATTATCTTAATAGATGCAGATAAAATATTTGATAAAGTTAAGATAAAAACTTAATGTAAGAGTAAAAGACTGTCCCTCAGTATGTCACTTAATTATAATAGCCACATCAAACATGCAAAATCTTCATCCATTGCTCCTACCATTGCTAACAAAGAGGCAATGAAATTCAGTCAGTTATTGGCTAGACTTCAGGCAACACAGCCACTCTGGGATTGACTGTTTCTGCAGTTACCTTGACTGATCTAATTCTCCCACTTGGGTGGTTTTATGTGTGTGTGTGTGTGTATATATATATATATACACATGTATAGGTTATATATATATAAATATGGCATATTTATATATATATACATACAAGTTATATATATATAAATATAACCTTGATTTACTATACATACGTAATACATATATATATGTGTGTGTGTGTATATATATACATGTATATATATGTGTGTGTGTGTGTATATATATACACACACACACACATAATATCATCCAAGTGGGAGAATTTATATTATATATATAATTTATAAATATTATATATTAATATAAATATGTATATATTATTATATATTAATTTAACCTTGATGAGACATTATAACCTAATATAAATAACAGGTTATATATATATATATATATGTATATATAAATATAGCCTTGATGTACTATATATACATAATACATATATTCACATATGTATGTTTTCTGTTTTTATTTTTTTAATTTTCTTTAATTTTTAAAATATATGTATGTATGGTATATCAAGATGATGATCAGTGTTATACAGTGACTAGATAGGACTAATCATGTTTTCAATGGATATTTACCTTGTAACTGTCTTCCACTAACTTAAAAAATGCTACATATTTTATATAATTTTATTTATAAGTATTTTTGAATTTATATTTTTTATTACTGTATAAGATTGTAACTTATAATTGCACACAGAAATAATAAGAGTATATATAGCTTAATGCAGTGCCACAGCAGTGACAATTTTTAGTGTTTAGGACCCTTCTAATGAAATATGACAATCACCCTTAACTTCTTTGTTATTTCCTTCCCATAGTCATTACTCCTCCCATCCAAAAATAAACAAGAAAACTCTACGTTCTTGATTTCTAACATAGTTTTCTTTATTTTTAATGTTTAAATACTTTAATTCTTATGTTTCAATGCTCTATTTAAATTTCTATGTGTTCGTCTACCTATTTAACTATTTCTCTATTTTAAAAATAAATTACTTAGAGTTACTTGCAAGTCTTTCTGCTAATCTTAAAATGTGACTAATTTGTAAACCAGCTTCTATTTTATCTTTTTGTCTCGCATTTATCCATTATTTGGTCCTGTTGATCCAGATGCCTGGTAATTTCATTTTAAATGTTGAATATTGTTTTTTAAAAGTGTAGAGGTTCCAAAAAGACATTATATTTATGAAAAATAGTTTACTCTTTTCTGTGCCAGGATATAGAGAAGAAAGATGAGCATCTTAATCTAATGAGGGAGTAATCTTGGAAAATGCTGGCCTTCAGCATTAGTAATACTCAGTCTTCCTCTGGTTTGGCTCTAAGTAAGCTCTCCAGAGCTTTCAATTGCAGAGTTTAGAGAGCTTTGTATTTCTCATTTCTAGATTGAGGAATATTCCTACCATCGATGACAATCAATCATTTATAAAATGACTTCTTGCCTATATCTTTGTCCTAGTGTTAGGGGATTAGGTCCAAACTTACAATCTGAAATATGCCTTTTCCCCAAAGGTCATGTGAATGTATTCTTTCTCTTATTACTTTTCCTGAAAGCTAAAGTGACCATTCTAATTCATGTGCACTAGTGATGCTTATTATTTTATATGCAAAAAGAGGATTGTCATAGTAAGAATACTTACAAGCATTAATAAACCTGGGCTTCAGTTTTTTGCAGCTTTATTAGCCTGGTAACAAGTATTGCCATCTCGTCATTGCAGTGCAGTCACTGATGATCTAGTATCCAACAGGCAGTCAGGAAAAATTATTCCAAGGGTGATCCTCTGATCGTGAGATCACATGTATTCATATAATTCCTGACTCCAGCAACACCAATATTCTGCTCTCTAAGCTAGCTTAAGATTCCAGAAAAAAGACAGATCATCTCTTAAAATGTCCCTTAATTATAATGGTGACATTAAGCATATAAAACTTTCATCAGTTGCTCCAACAATTGCTAACAATCAAAAAGGCAATGAGACAGTTGGCTATTGGCTAGACTGCAGGCAACATAGCCACTCTGGAATTGACTGTTGCCTTAGTTACCTTGACTGTTATAATTTTCCCACATGGCGGGTTGGGGGAGTGAGATTAAAATATCCAAATAATAGCTGGATCTAAGGGGAAAAAATCATGTCTCATTTTTACTTTTTTTAGGAAGTTCCCTAGTATCTTACAGCTGAATGGGCATGCCATTTATGAGTTTATAATGGCAGGTTGGCAAAATTGTGTGTCATTGAACTTTTTGTGTTTGTGTATGTGAGTGTTTTAAGCTTTTGAAACAGGTTTTACAAACTGCTATCATATATATATATATATACACACACACACACACACACACACACACACACACACACACATGTGTGTATATATATATATGTCAAGGTCAGGGAAAATTCTTAGTCTGCAACAGTTCAGGTTCATAGGAAAATGATTGTGATTATTATTCCCTAAAATAAAATTAGTTTGCGAGAAAACAAAATGTGGTAACAGAAGCTCAGTGCTCTTAATAAAGTTTCCAAGTTTTATTGACGGCCTCCTCACCAAATGCATTTTTTGAGTGTGGGTGTGCACACACACATATACACATATATACTACACACACAAGCACACTTCCCTCATCTCTGATACTTTCCATCTGTCTGTGAGAATGAATCCTTCCAATCATTTTTAAAACCATTCTGTTTTTGTGAAGCTTTGAGCTTGTACCCAGTGAAAGCTTGGCAGGAAGCATACGTTTCTTGTTCAAGTTCCTGAACACGACAGCTGTGCTTCTCTCACACAACTTGGGAAAATGTTTCCAGTCTTAATCAACTGGCACAAGGCAGCAGAGGGGCTAAATACAGCCTGTGTCACAGAGCACCCATAAATGTGTCAGTTTTTCTCTTCTTCCAGATATCTATTCTGCATCTTTTTTTTAATTTTTAAAAAAAGCCCCTCTTTTTTTCAGCCTGTGCCACTTCTCTATCTGAGGTTATGCCTATTTTTACAACACACACTGCAGCATCTTGTCTTCTTGGCTATGTAGAAACTCATAGTAAGTTAAGGATAATTAGTGTCCAATTTTCTCCCATATCATCCATATTAAACCTAAGAGGTAAAAGCAAAATATTGCTTTCATTTTAGGGCACCACACAAATTCTCTGCACTGTTGGCACAAGATATACCCTTTGAATCACATTAAAAATAATAAAAGTAATTGTAGTTAAACTTTAATGATTTTGCAAAATGTAAGACAGTATACCAGGCTCTCTAACCCTTCATCATCACATCAGTTGTTGTATATATTATTCTCACAATGAATTTATTAAATGAGTATTATTATATCAATAGATGATAAAACTGAGTCTGCCTTGGTCACACATTTTAATGTTTGCTTTACAATGATATTCTATTTTCAGCTCTACTATGAGGCCTTGATCAACTCTGTATGGATAGAATTTTCTAACAAACTAGTGCTGTAACTTGGCCACCTAGTTGGGGAAGCTTACAGTGATAAAACTTGACCTTTTAAAAAACTATGTTCCTCTTAGGTAGAACAGGACTTGATGACAGACATCTCTATTTGAATTCTGCTATTACTCATGACTACTTCTACTCTTTGAAAATCACTCAACACTTTTCGAGTCTTTGTTTTTTTGTATACAACATGGTGATTAAAATATCTGCCTTACATTATTTATCTAAAGCATAAATTATACAATGCTTGTAGAAGTGGTATATTCTTTTTTTATTTTTATATATACAGCTCATATATATGCATATTGAAATGTAAATACATATTTTGAGGAGAGACTGTCTATATATCTGAAGATTTACACTGTTTTCACAGATAGGAGGTATGTCCAAGAGAATGTGAAAAACACACTGTACATGCTAATAATTTCAGTTTATGCTGCTCCTGAATGACTACTGGGTAAATAACAAAATTAAGGCAGAAATAAATAAGTTCTTTGAAACCAATACAATGACACAACATATCAGAATCTCTGGGACGCAGCTAAAGTAGTGTTAAGAGGGAAATTTATAGCACTAAATGCCCACAGGAGAAAGTGGGAAAGATCTAAAATTGACACCCTAACATCACAATGAAAAGAACTGGAGAAGCAAGAGCAAGCAAATTCAAAAGCCAGCAGAAGACAAAAAATAACTAAGATCGGAGCAGAACTGAAAGAGACAGAGATTACAAAAAAAAGCTCCAAAAACATAAATGAATCCAGGAGCTGGTTTTTGGAAAAAAAAAATAAAAGAGATAAACCACTAGCTAGACTAATAAAGAAGAAAAGAGAGAATCAAATAGACACAACAAAAAAACGATAAAGGGGATATCACTACTGATCCCACAGAAATACAAACTACTATCAGAGAATACTATAAATATCTCTTTGCAAATAAACTAGAAAATCTAGAAGAAATGGATAAATTCCTGGACACATACACCTTCCCAAGATTAAATCAGGAAGAAGTCGAATCCTTGAATATACCAATAACAAGTTCTGAAATTTAGGGAGTAATTATTAGCCTATCAGGAGTAACTAATAGCCCACCAACTAATATATATATATAATATATTATATTATATATATATAATATATAATATATTATATATATATATATCCAGACAGATTCACAGCCAAATTCTATCAGAGGTACAAAGAGGAGCTGGTACCATTTCTTCTGAAACAATTCCAAACAATAGAAAAAGAGGGACACCTCACTAACTCATTTTATGAGGCCAGCATCATCCTGATACCAAAACCTTGTAGAGACACAACAAAAAAAGGAAATTTCAGGCCAATATCCCTTGTGAACATCAATGCTAAAATCCTCAACAAAATACTGGCAAACCAAATCCAGCAGCACATCAAAAAGCTTATCCACCATTATCAAGTTGACTTCATCCTTGAGATGCAGGCTGGTTCAACATACCCAAATCAATAAACATAATCTATCACATAAATGGAACCAATGGCAAAAACCACGTGATTTTCTCAATAGATGCAGAAAAGGCCTTTGACAAAATTCAATACCCCTTCATTCTAAAAACTCTCAATAAACTGGGTATTAATGGAATGTAATTCAAAATAATAAGAGCTATTTATGGCAAACTCACAGCCAATATCATACTGAATGGGCAAAAGCTGAAAGCATTCCCTTTGAAAACTGGCACAAGACAAGGATGCCTTCTCTCACCACTCCTATTCAACATAGTATTGAAAGTTCTGGCCAGGGCAATCAGGCAAGAAAAAGAAATAAAGAGTATTCAAATATGAAGAGAGGAAGTCAAATTATCTGTTTGCAGATGACATGATTGTATATTTAGAAAACTCCATTATCTCAGCCCATCACCTCCTTAAGCTGATAAGCAACTTCAGCAAAGTCTCAGGATACAAAAGTCAATGTGCAAATATATCCCAAGAATTCCCATATACCAATAATAGACAAAGAGAGCCAAATCATAAATGAGCTCTCATTCACAATTGCTACAAAAGGAATAAAATACCTAGGAATACAGATTACAAGGAATGTGAAGGACCTCTTCAAGGAGAACTACAAACGATGCTAATTAATTAAGACAGGACATAAACAAACAAACATCCTATGCTCATGGATAGGAAGAATCAAAATTGTGAAAATGGCCATACTGCCCAAAGTAATTTATAGATTCAATGCTATCCCCATCAAGCTACCATTGACTTTCTTCACAGAATTAGAAAAACTACTTTAAATTTCATATGGAACCAAAAAAGAGCCCATATAGCAAAGACAGTTCCTAGCAAAAAGAACAAAGCTCGAGGAATCATGCTACCTCACTTCAAACAATAACAAAAGGCCACAATCACTGAAACAGCATGGTACTGGTACCAAAACAGATATATCAACCAATGGAACAAAACAGCGGTCTCAGAAATAATGCCACACATCTGCAATTATCTTATCTTTGACAAACCTGACAAAAACAAGCAATAGGGAAAGAATTCCCTGTTTAATAAAATGATGTTGGAAAAACTGACTAGCCATATGCAGAAAATTGAAACTGAAACCCTGCTGTACACCTTACACAAAAATTAACTCAAGATGGATTAAATACCTAAACATAAAACCTAAAATCATAAAAGCCCTAGAAGAAAACCTAGGTAATACCATTCAGGACATAGGCATGGGCAAAGACTTTATGACTAAAACACCAAAAGCAATGGCAACCAAAGCCAAAATTGACTAATGGGATCTAATTAAATTAAAGAGCTTCTACAAAGCAAAAGAAACTATCATCAGAGTGAACAGGCACCCTATAGAATGAGAGAAAATTTTTGCAATCTATCCATTTGACAAAGGGCTAATATCCAAAATCTACAAAGAACTTTAACAAGTTTATAAGAAAAAAACAAACAACCGTATCAAAAAGTGGGAGAAGGAAATGAACAGACACTTCTCAAAAGAAGACATTTATGTGGCCAGTAAATATGAAAAAAAGCTTATCATAACTGGTCACTAGAGAAATGCAAATCAAAACCACAATGAGATACCATCTCCCACCAGTTAAAATGGTGATCATTAAAAAGTCGGGAAACAACAGATGCTGGGGAGGATATGGAAATAGAAACACTTTTACACTGTTGGTGGGAGTGTAAATTAGTTCAACCATTGTGGAAGACTGGCCATTCCTCAAGGATCTAGAAGTAGAACTGCGATTTGACCCAGCAATCCCATTACTGGTATATACCCAAAGGATTATAAAGACACATGCACACATATATTTATTGCAGCACTATTCACAATAGCAGAGACTTGGAACTGACTCAAATGCCCAACAATGGTAGACTGAACAAAGAAAATGTGGCATATATGCGCCATAGAATACTATGCAGCCATAATAAAGGATGAGTTCATGTCCTTTGCAGGGACGTGGATGAAGCTGGAAACCACCATTCTCAGCAAATTAACAAAGAAACAGAAAAGCAAACACCCCATGTTCTCACTCATAATTGGGAGTTGAACAATGAGAACACATGGATACAGGGAGGGGAACATCACACACCGGGGCCTGTCAGGGAGTGGGGGTTGGGGAAGCAATAGCATTAGGAGAAATACCTAATGTAGATGGTGGATTGATGGGCGCAGCAAACGATTATGACACTTGTAAATCTATATAACAAACCTGCGCTTTCTGGACATGTATACCAGAACGAGAACTTAACCTAAAATTAAAAGAAAGAAAAAACAAATATTTTCAGTTTATGACATTAGCCCTGCAGGGGAGGAAATCCAGGTGGCCTGGAATATTTATGGTTTACTACAGTTGTTAAACTACATTGTGATATGGGGCATCATCATTATAAACTTCGTTTCTCTTTTTGTCATTCTCATAATCATGAAATAATTGATGATAAATTGACATTGACCCATCAATGTCAGAGGCTTCTTGAGAAATGACTGAAAGTAAAAAAAAATAATAGATTAAAAAATAGAAAAGAAAGTCACTGTAGACAGAAAAGATACATGTAGTAACATCTGTTTTTCTTCGGCTATTGAAGCCCTTTCTTCTATTCAAAGGCAGTTTTGTTGTTATTTGGCTCTTTATCCTACATAGCTCTTGTTGCTCTTACTGTAAACTCTTGGCTTTGACTATTAAGGGTCCTTTAGTTCATCATTTTTTTCCTTAATTTCATCTGATCATTCTACCTTAGATAATCACGTAGGATCTAATTCAGAATTGTTAATTATAAGACAGATGTCTGGAATCAAAGATGCTTTCATTAATATTTTTTTGAAAATATTACTGAAGACTCTTGCATTTGTTTATCAAACAACATCAATTGCATGATAGCTTATCATTTTGTAGTTGGAATATTTTTCCTTCATGTTCACCCATTCACTATTTGCAATCAGTGTAATTTCAATATGTGTGTAGTCCATTGATTTTGGTCATTGTGTTCAGGCCCCAAACCATAGCATCAGTAAAATGAGATTCTAAAAATCCTGGCTATATCAGTATTTCTCAGTTTATGGTCTCAAGATCCTAAGATACAAGAAGTTGATGATAGGTTGAAAAATCTGGAAAGAGATATCTCTAAGTTCAAAATGAAGCTTTTTATCTTTCTTATGTTCTCCATACCTTATTTTATGATGTGGCTATTGTAAGAGTGAAAGGAGATCAAAACTAAAAGGAAATGGTTAAACATTATGGTGGAAATAGTTATTATGTTATTACAAGCCATATTCCAAATGCTCATTTTGAAGTTAAGTTGGAAAAATCCATTGATATAACTTCCATGAAACCCAGAGGGGCAAGATGAAAGAAAAATAAGCGAGACTGATCTATATGACCTTGTCCTTGTTGAAGTTAATCTGAGTCCCACAAGAGGTAAAGGTAGTCCTGGAGTGGATGACAGCTTCTATACAAAGGGACCTGAGATGTCAGATGAGCTTTGTCTTCTCAGGCATTATGCCCTGCTTTCTGATGTTGGCTTCCAGTTTAGAAGACAGAACTATCCCTAAATTTTGCCACACTGCCCCTTTTCTTAGCCAATCTGGGCTGATGATGTGGAGACATTACTGCCAAGGAATCAAGTGGTATATCACACTTAGTGAAATAAATGAATGAAATAAATTTCCACATGTTTTGGGTTTAAGTTCATCCCCCTTGACCTTTGAGATCTACCAAGTAAGTCAAAGATTGTGGCTATTTGACATTCACTACATATTTATTGGTACCTACTATGGATCAGACATTTTCTAGGCAACCCAGAGCATTAACATGATAGGTGGAGATAATGGATTACCATATATAATGTATGAAGACTGCTGATTTTGAGGGCAAAATGATGGTAGTTGAGAAAAAATAATTTTCCTCTGGGATGAAGCTAGGAGGTTGCTATGCATGATGGAAAAAAATCAGGTACATTAGGCCAACAGGCAATTATTCCAAAGAGACAATACAATTCACCATGAGTATGAAATGAATGGTGGTAAAATTGCATACTTTCACTTATTAAGCTATGGACATTTATGGAAGAAGATAAATTTGTATTTTAATAAGATTAATCCTTAAAAATAATGATGCAATATGAAGTAAAATGTTAACTTGGCAAATGTTCTTAGAATCATTAAAACCTGTTGTTAAAATTTAAAGTTTCTTCAGTTTGGGTTTTATATAAGCAAGAGCAGGCTGTGTATATTTAATTATTTAAAATTTCCTTCTAACATGCTATACTTCCAATTAGTAATTTAATCAAACATGTAGAATAGAAAAAACTTGTGGAGAGAGGGAGTGAGGTTAGCATACTATTCAGTAAAATGTTTACAGAAGCATTAGCTGTAACTTAAATCTTGAATATAATTCTAACTTTAAAATTTTTATTTGATGGAAATGTTAAACTGACTTGGCCCCTCCATTTGAGAAGACTACTTTGTCAATATTAAATTTCAAGATATCTCCCTTGTATCATCCAATTTTGTTTTTCCTATATCCTAGAAGTTCATCAGTATAAATTTTGCCAAAAATATGCTTTAACTCCCAGTCATTCAGCATTTACTCAAATTGTATTTTCCAACTGCCTCTAATTTTCCAGGCTTTTTTGAACATGTAATTCTTTGAAAAACTTAAAGACTTCGATCTAATGAGACCCTAGGGTCACTAAATTTTAAAAATCTAGACTGTGCAAGCAAGAATTCTCTCAACTCAGTGTCAGGCAAGAGAATTAGCACATCTGATGAAGGCTTCTTTATGTCACATGACTTGTGGTTCCATCTTGAATAGTTCTATTTGTGTAATGACTTCTGTATGAAGGGCTGAGTTCTGTCTCCCTGTAAGTTTCACCCGTTGGTCCTTGTTTTGCCTTTGGATCCCAGAGACTATTTCTGTTCTCTCTCATTACTGAAAATGTTTGAGACAATCTAGACGACTTTTTATGATACTAACATCCCAGTTCTTGAAAAAGTATGTTAAGTAACTAGTTCAGGATCCAGTGTATAGTGGATTTTAATGTACTAGACAACTAGGGACACTACCTGTGCCCCACAGCCTGCTGAATTTATTCAAATTAGCCAATCCTGAGCCTGTTCATCCTACCTCATGGTTTCTTTCTGTGGAAGCCACAATGAAGCCTCCTAGCCATCATTTTCCCATCTCTCTATGCCTCATTACCCACCCCAGTGCTTCCCATGAGGCTACCAGTAGCATGGTCCACCCCCTTCTCTTGGGATCTGTAACTATAACAAATTTTTTTTCAATGGCATTCATCTTTTCATCTGTTGACCTGGGCAAGGATGAATAATAATAAAACCTCTATTTGAAAACAGGTTCCCTCATCTGAGTTACTTTTAGGCACTAAGGAAAGGAAAGAGATGAGGAATCCATTTGCAATAGTAAACCCTCTGGCTAAGGTTTGGTATTGCTGGGGTAGCATCAATTCATGCTAAAACAGCTGCTTCTTAATTCTCTTTCAATCGTGATGCCTGCTCCCTGGATTAAAATGCTCATTTCTGGAAAGAGCCATCTCTTCATATCTAGTAGAGGTGGTTGCCTGTATAGTGTGATTAAAAGTGTTATCCCTAAAAGAATGTCACAGATGGATC
Organism: Plecturocebus donacophilus; assembly: GCA_004027715.1. Classification (NCBI taxonomy): domain Eukaryota; kingdom Metazoa; phylum Chordata; class Mammalia; order Primates; family Pitheciidae; genus Plecturocebus; species Plecturocebus donacophilus. The sequence continues at coordinate 67,833 of PVKP010002499.1, read as the reverse complement.
TTTCACAGTTCCATATCCCTCAGCCTGAGAGGGTCATCACTACAGTTACCTCTTTGGCTTAGAAATTGTCTCTACACATGCAAGTTAGAGGTACCTTTGATGTCTCTACTTAGAGTTCATTTCAATCATTCATATATTTACTCATTTATTCAACAAATATTTATTAAACATAAAGAAATCATGATAGGTTTTAGGGATACTAGCAAGACTCCGTCTCAAAACAAAATTATAAAAGCATTGGTAATCGAGAAAAACAAAACTGCAATCTACAATTTTACAACAATCAGACTGACAAATATTTAAAAGTCTAGCAAATTCAACTGTTGATGAAAATGTGCTAGAGTTCTCTAAATGCCTACCAAATTAACGACAAACATTTAAGCTGACATTCAAGGGTCTTCACAATTCTCCCAACTAAATGTCCCTCTGTTAACCTGCCATAAATATGTGTCACAGTACAGAAGACAACTTGGCGATCTTCAGCACACTCTTCATTTCAACTTATGCCTTTTCCTCACTCTCCATCAATCATAATCCAACCCACGATTCAAACCTATTCAATGTCATATTGTCAATCAAGCCCTTTTTTGTAGTTTCCAACATTCTATTATTAGTACTATAATAATGATGGCAACTAACATACACTGAGCATTTACTAGGCAACAGGAACTGTGAAGCTTTATGTCATTAATATTCACAAAATATCCATGAATTGGTACTATTATTCCTACGTATTGAGGAAGAAAATCAGAGTATAGAAAGGTTCAATGACATAGTAACATTATAGAGCTTACAAGTGGTGGTGGCAGATTTCAAATAAAAATATTCAGACTCAAGAAACTTTATTGACTGCCCATTTGAGATGAAGAAACTGAGGTTTACATTTGTAAAGTTGTTACCATACATAATTTTTTTTCTTCGACATTTAAGTTCAGAGGTCATGTGCAGAATGTGTAGGTTTGTTACATCAGTAAATGTGTGGCATGCTGGTTTGCTGTACAGATCATCCCATCGCCCAGGTAGTAAGCCTGGCATTCTATGATTCCAAACCACATGCTCAAATTCTCCCTTCATTATGGACATCATGAGATGCTAATACTTCTCATAAAAGCTACGCTTGCTGTACCATCTAATAAAGTGATTTGCATAATGATCATATCTTTACTTGGTAGTGGTAAGCTCTTTGCTCTCTGGGACTGTATTTAACTCAGGATGGTCAATTCAGTCTTCTCATAGTATATGCTCAATAAATATTTGACAGATATAATAGGACAAGTCATTTACTGACTTTGAGTCTCTATTGTCTCCCTTGATAAATGAGGAAAATAAAAACTGCTTTACTATCTCAAAAGGATATTGAAGGACCTGGTAAAATTATGTGCATGAGCATGTTACAAGAAGAACATTGTACTATGTAACTGTAAAACATCATTACAGAAATAACTGCAATGGATATTTAATTTGCATCATCTTTCAAGTAATCTTTATCAACTACACCTGGCAGGATACATTTCAAAGCTCTCAACAAGAGGTTTTGCATTCTAGACTTTGTAAATCTGGAGAAGTCATTGACTTCGAAAATGTTGCTTGGGGGTTAAATATTACAGTATTCCTTGAGATCTAGTGATGAACTGAACTCAATTACATGCAGCTGTAGGAAACCTGCCCCCTACATCTGTGTGAATTAACAGTTACTCGGAAACTAATTGTGAGCACTACTTATTTTACATTTCTGCAAGTGTGTGTGTGTGTGTGTGTGTATGACAGAAGCCTTTCTTAAGAATTGATGAGCATTTCAGGAAAAAGCAAACAGAATAAATAAAAATAAAAATTCTGTCAAGAAAGAAGAAAAACGCTATCAGCTAATTTTCATATGCATTTTTTTCCCCCTGTGCACTCAGGCATTTGTGGACAAGAAGCCAATGCTTTTGCTAATGTCTCACTTGGTGCTTGCAACAGTCATATCTTCAGTTTCAAGCCAGCTATTCAACCTCACAACTTGGTATTGGGTAACTAATTCAATATGTGTCAAGGACATCTTAAAGGGTACAAGGGAAGAAGAAGGCATACCACATTCCAACATAGCACATAGAATAGTTGAGTTATGATATCTGTACATGAAACTGAAAATAATAATCAATAATGTACTTTAAAAATCATCCATAATGGAAAAGATTGATATAAATTAATACAATAAAAGCTAAAACTTCAGAATGGAAAGAACTACTATAAACAAATGACAGACTCAGAAGAAAATGTAAGTAGCACACATGACAAAGGAAAATTTCTAGATGTAAAAAGCTCTCAAAATTAAGTAGAAAAAAAGACAGACATGCCAAAAGAAAAATGAGCAAAGAAAATGTACAGGCAGTCTACATGAAAATGAAAATAATAAATAATCCTATGTAAGAGGACTATTTTTAAAATTCTGTAAATATATTCCTCCCCTGCTTCTTGGTGCAAACTTCCTCTCTCACTTTTATTCTCTTTCTCTTGTTCTCTCTCTCATGCTCCAAATATGTATCAATTCATAGCCAATCAATCTACTTACTATCTGTATAATGTTACCCCTCCAGTGAAGATGAACAAAGGAACCTCAACAAGTCCTCTTATACTATCCCTGTCTCTAACTTTCAAGCTAAGCTTCCATCATGGCCTACCTCCCATGCATCACATTTTTTAAGCCCATGAGATCATTATCTATAGTGGAAAAACTACTTAGTTAAGAGAAATTGAATTGACAGCTTTATTTTATTTTATTGTGATAAAATCATTTAACATGACATCTGTATTCTTAATAATTTTAACAGCATTGTACAATACAGTATTGTTAACCACAGGCACAATATTATATAGTAGATCTCTAGAACTTATCCATCCTGTACAATACAATATTGTTAACCACAGGCACAATATTATATAGCAGATCTCTAGAACTTATCCATCCTGTACAATACAGTATTGTTAACCACAGGCACAATATTATATAGCAGATCTCTAGAACTTATCCATCCTGTACAATACAGTATTGTTAACCACAGGCACAATATTATATAGCAGATCTCTAGAACTTATCCATCCTGTACAATACAGTATTGTTAACCACAGGCACAATATTATATAGCAGATCTCTAGAACTTATCCATCCTG